>PVJH01015166.1:0-54546 GCA_004026705.1 Nesogale talazaci
TTCCATGTATGAGACATAGCCAGAGAGTGGAGTGAGGGAAGTGTCTCAGATCATGATCCCCCCACCCCCGGAGGATTCTGTGTGCTTATTTTATTTGGAAGGGATTTTCTGGGAAAAGACAAGCTACCACACTATGCCTCATCAATGTCATAAGAGTTATCATACACAAACACTCAATAATGACTTTTAAAAGTGATTATGAAGTAGTTCATTTCTTGATGAGCACACACTACAGTAATAATCCAAATTGCCTGTGACTTATGAGTATATTTGGCAACAACTACTGGTTCCCACTGTAGTGTGAAATTAACACCACAGACTGTAGCTGTGGCATTTATTGAGCACAAGGGAGCTGATTATAGTCTCATAAATTTAAAGGCAACCTCTGCTATTACTTAATTAGAATCAGTATCTATGCATAAATTACAGTCGCAATAGCTAGTACAGTTATAGTTAAGGATATGTCAGCTTCCTTATTATACAACAACCCTTTGTTTTTCCACATAAACCCACAATTTAGGGAGGTTATAAATTATCGTTAGAAATTTTCAGAGGGAGAAACTGGCACATGGTATCTTGGAGACTAGTAATGTTTTGTTCCTTAGTAAACTTTCAAAATATGAATGTTGTGTGGTTGCTTTTTATATGTTGTTTTAAGGAGTAAAACCACTAGATCCCTAACCTACTCCAAGGAATACATAGCTGTGACTATATATGCACGTTTTTATAGTATGAAACTGTATTAAGCAAATGTTGGTTTAGCACTTTTCCTTACAAGATTGAATTGTGTTCTCCTAACTCCTTTGAATATATTTTTTTGTGAGTCCTAACCTCTTTAACTGTGGCTATAATCCCATTTTGGAATGGATTTCCTTGGTTTTGTTAACTAGGTGGAACTAGGGTATATTTTGAGTAAATCTTTAAATTTTTATATTAGCCAAACTTCATAGACACACACCTATATTTCTCTAATGTCTGACATACTTGTAGTCAATGGGCATGTTATATTTTGGGCTCAGTTGTTTGTTTCTTTTTTGAGGGGATAGCATTATTTCATATGCACATGACACTCACTGACTGATCCCTATTATGACTCAGTATTCAGTAAACTTCAAAAACACCTCAAGAGCCATAAAAACATCAGGGTCAAATACTATCTTTGCAAAATCTGAATATATACTCTATGCTTAGCCATAGGTGGAGTCATTCATGAGAAATCATCAAGGAAGTAGTAACATGAGAATGTGGCTGCTTGATTAAACAATGGAATAAACCCAGAAAATAAGAATTCATTAATTTTGGGGGGTGGCCAGTAGTCTGGATTTTTAAAATGAAGTTCCGATAATTTGGCAATTTTTCAACTGAAAGTTTTTCTCCTGTGTATATCTACTACCTAATCCATATAAGGTTAGAGTCACATATTTTGTAAGATGAGAAATAGAAACAAGATTACTTTTCGCTTTCAAATTACTGTCAGTAGTCTTTTTATTTTCCACAATGATTTGGTTTGGCTTTTAGTAATACAGTATTTTAAAAATCTCATTATCAAATTTATACTTATACAGTTGCTTTAAAATATATCAAGCTATATTTTTATGATCCCTATTGTTGTTTTTGCTGCTGTTATTATTTTTACTACCATCCATTCCACAAATATTTTCCAGTCATCTGAGCTGTTGTGAGGGTTAGGTATCTTAATTGTAGGAAAACCACTTTTTCTCTCCCTACCCAGCTATAGTCATTATTTATCCTTATTGTGAACAGGCAAATAAACAAAGAGGCAACAAGTATTTTCAAGTCTGTACTGGAATCTCACCAGATATAGATTGCAAATTTATATAGATACATAATTTTCAGTGGTAGATGTTAGCAAAGACGTTCAACTATTTTTCTATACCTAATAGCTACCCAAAATTTACAGCAAAGCTGACCCACCCACAGACCTAACAGATACCAGGCAGCAAGAATGAGTTTCTGAACTTTGTAACATGATGCATTGATGACTGGACTCATGATTTTTGACTGCTTAAATGACAGAATTGGGCTGGCTACGTTTTGTCCTATCAAGTTTTTATAAATCATTGTGATGATCATTGGAGGACAATGGCAGCTGTAATGCATGTGTGGGTATGGAAATGCAGAGAAATGACTGCAGACAAGTTCAATTTATCCAGAGAGAGAGCAGAAGAAGGAATTCTGCCTTCATGAAATAATTTGTTGGCTACTGGCACAGCCTTGCTAGTGACAAAGAAAGGGACATTATTATTTTATTTCATGTTTCAGGTCATTGCATAAGACATATGTAAATGTCACATGGCAAATATAATTTATAAGACAATGTAAGGGCAAATGTATTGAGGGTGGTGCTATTATGGATTGAATTGTATCCTCCTAACTCCTTTGAACATATATTTTTGTGAGTCTTAACCTCTATACCTGTGGCTATAATCCCATTTTGGAATGGATTCCCTTGGTTTTGTTAATTAGGTGGAAGTAGTTAATCTTTTTCTAGATATATTCATAAACTCAAAACCACACTCAGTCTCTTGAGTCCACTCCAATGTAACAACCCTATGGGACAGAGTAGCTCTATCCCTGACAATGTCTAAGACTGTAACTCTTTTTTGGGGGGAGGGAGGGAATCACTGCCCTCTGGTGGGAGTGGGAGGCCCAGCCTTGCTCCTGGAGAGTTGCTGCTGGATTTGAACCGCCAAGCCAGTGGGCCTGCACTCAACCACCGGGGCTCAGCCCAAGACTGTAACTCTCATCTTTTTCGCAGAGTGACTGATGGTTTCAAACTTCTGGTCCTGCAGGTAGCATCTCCATGCATAATTTACTGTGCTACTATAAGTTCAAAAGCAGCCTCACTGTTGTTCAGTCAATTCTAACTCATAGAAACCTTCAAGGCAAGGTAAAACTACCTTTGTGGGTTTCTAATATTCTACCTCTTTAAACAGCTTCATCTTTCTCCGTAATAGCTACGAGCAGAGAATAAAGTAAGGGAGATGAGAAATTATATGTGGCCCTTCAAGAAACCAGGAAACAAGTTGAACAGATTTTCTCCAGAGCCAACAGAGAGAGAAGAGACTTCACCTGGAACTGGAATCCTGAGTTCAGATTTCAAGTCTCCCAAACAATGTGAAAATAAAGTTTTGTTTCTTAAAGTCACAGGTTTGTGCTCTTTCTATTGTGGCAGGATTGGATAATGAAGACAATCACACTTTCAGAAAATCAGGGTCATCTTAGCTTGGGGAAAAATATCAGAAGAAGGTTAAATGTAATTCAACTTTCTAATCAATCAAAGTGTTTCAAATGTAGTAATATCCGATGGAGGGATGTGTTTGTCAATATACATACGCCTTTGCAGTATTTCTTTTTTTCATCCCTTCCTTCATCCAGACCTCCTTTGGTGTGGAATAATTTGTGAAGATCTTAACGGCAGATGTTGAGAAAAGATAAGATAACTGAACATATGGGGAAGGGATGTAATGTGATAAAGAGAACAATTTCGAGTGAGATTGGGAAGAAATGCTTTATGATGCTTTGGATAGAGAAAGAAAGAGAGAGAAATAAACCTTCAACCTCTAAGAAGTTGTATTGTGCTGTGGTATTGTGTTATGTAAGCTCAATAGACTACTGTGTCACCCCTTCAAAAACTGGTTTAGTTCAGTAAGATCTGTGTTCCTATTGGATATACCAGCAAGATGAGAGGGATCCTAAGACTCCATACATGATTATATCTTAGAGTCAATGGGATGGGTATTCTTTGCTTTCTACATGTTTTAGTAGGAAGGAGGGTGCGGGGCGCGAAGCATCCAGGCACAGAATTTTGGAGGGAAGAGATGGGGAATGCCGTCAGAACAGAGTTACCAGATTAAGTAAAGAAAAAAGTAGCAACAAATACCTTTTCACTATAAGTATATCCCAGATCTTTCATGAAAAGTACTTATACAGGAAAACAAGTTTCCATCTCAATTCAAGTTTCACTGGGCAGCCTATATTTTTATTTGTCAAATCTGACAATCCTATTTCCAGAGTGAATCAAAGATAGAGGTGGCAGGGATACCTAATGGGTAACACTCCTGTGTGTCTGAGTGCAGAACCTGCTTCCCATCCTCCCTATGGCTTGAAAGTATCAGATTTTTAAAATTTGAGAATATGCATGCTTGTTTATTAAGTACTTGATGCTCGCTAAGAGGGACAGCATGTGAATGTAAAATGATGAAATCCTGAATGCATAACATTTAGGAGAATAAAAATCTATTTCTTCAAAAGCTGGTTTAATATGGCTCTTCACCAAAAGTCATAAGTGCTCCAAATGACCTGTTAATTTATAAAAAGTGGAAATTCTATGATGTGCCTTTGTGAATTTGCCTAAGTATACATCTGCATTTATTGAATTTACAAATCCACAATATACTAAGAGAATTGGTTGTCAAGCAGATTTTCATACACTAAGAGACCACATTTCATTTATTTTTTTCTTATTTTTTAGAAATCAGGGACATAATAAAGTCATACAAATATTTTTGCTAAAACAAGAGGATTTGATATTTTTATGCTATCTGATAGACTTAAATTAATATTAACCCAAACTCTGACATACATCTTGTGACGCTTCATTACCAAAGATAAAGCATGGAAAAATGGATGATCAAAATACTTTGTCTTTGCTTTTGTGGTTCAAAAACCCTTTTGAATTCACATTAAGACTTGGTTATTTGGTATGTGAGTGTTTTCCAGGTAGGGACACTGATTCTAGGTGCACTTGGGCTATAAGATCCTGAGTCCCTAATATATTTACCATGTGAAATTTTTGCTCCTTGTGGTGTTCATGTGCTTATGTTAATTTCATGATTGAGATGTAGGAGTGGAGTCTATCCTGTTAATCTGGAGATAGCCATTGAGTAGTACTTGAAGCCTCCATGTGGGTATGGCTTTCTCCTGAGACTTCAGGGAAATCTCGCGATATTTCCTTTGTGGAGATGAAAAGCTATCTTCCCCAGTTGTTGGGAGTTAGTCTGAGAGACGATGAACTACGGACAAGACAAGATGGAACTGGAGCAGCCAGAGGAGAAGCTAAACGGCCTTGCCCACATGGAACCAGACCTCTGAAGTTGGAGAAGCCACCTGGAGACCCCTGCCAGTGCTGGGTTGCCTCTATCACCACTGGATGCTGATGATGGACCCGGAGCCCTGGAAACGAGGAGCCATGGGGAGACCGCTGCCGGTGCCGGGACTCTGCACCCACTGACCTGTGACTTCGTGAGTTGGAAGGAGATATTATAGACTGGTATCAGACATATGAGCTAATATCGGACTTATGACTTTGTACTGGACTGGGTTGGGATGCTTTCTCAATGTTTCCATTCCTTTTGTATATAAGCCATTCTCCTATATCTATATGTGTGTCTATGAATTTGTTTCTCTACTCTACCCAGATTAGCACACTCCCATTAGTACTAATATTTTTAAATGGAGAATAATTTTTCCCTTTAGTAAGAATGCCATCTCTACATGCTGTGGCTAAATAAAGCAGGTCATTTTTATAATCTAAAAGGTTAAATACAAGCTTAAAAAATCTATAATCCTGTGCTGTCGAGTGTCACAATTCCCTGAAAATCAAATGAAAGAAAAATCATAGTTACATACATACTTCCTCTAATATGAATGATAACAATAATGGTGATGAAATAATAGAAACAATGTTTTGTGCCTGCCCAGTATCCCTTTCCAGTTTTTTCTGTGGAAAGAGTACTTCTTTTACTTGATTGATTGGAGAAGAGTTGTTTCTCTTCTCTGTAGTTTTAGGAAATGTACAATGACAGCATGCTATATACTTACACACATGTACATACACATCTCTCAGTGATTGGTTCAACAATGACCAAGGGATTTATTTGTCAAGTCAGGTCAATTTGTCTTTCTCTGTGAGAGAAAAATATTCTCTCTTTCCTTGAACTACTAACATGAAACTATGAAGAGCTAGAGCTGTCTCTTGTCATGTCTCTGTCACCCATTTAGTAGCTTATCTGCACCAGGATTATAACACCAATAAATATTAGAAAACAGATGTAAAACTTTGGGAGTTCTTGGAAACTTATGGCACTTCAACAACCAACCCCAGGCATAGGATATATGAGACAATATATTTTATTTTTCTTAAATTTATTCAAGGATGAACTAATATACTTACTATTTATAGAGATTTAACCTAATGATGTTCACTATAAGAATTATGTGTTGAATATTCAGACTCTGGACTTTGCATACATATTAAAACTCAGTTACAAGTGATAGAATTCTGTTTTAATGATTATTTCCTATTGCAATCATTAATTTGTGAAAGTCTATAACATGTTGAATATAACAATTCACAATATCCAACTATATATTCAAAATGCACTAATGAAAAGAGTACCTCACATAAGATCGTTCAAGAAAATTCTCAGGAAAAATTTAGGTTGACTAGACTATCATAGATGCATATCAGAACCAATCACTCTGTGTGCAGGCAGGATGGGATAATCTGGCCCTTCCTTGTCATGTTGTCCATTCCTAGTGCCAAACCATATAGACTAAGGGTAAGAAATGTTGGTTTTTTAAAGAGACACTAGGCCGGGATGAGCCCCAGTGGCGTAGTGGTTGAGTGTGGGACTGCGGCCCACTGGTTTGGTGGTTCAAATCCAGCAGCAGCAAGGCTGGGTAGCTCCCACGACCACCAGAGGGCAGTGATGCCCCCCCCCCCAAAAGAAAAAGATTTTAAAAAAGAGAGAGAGAGACAGTAGGCCAGCGGTTCTTCACCTGTGGTTTTCAATCCCTTTGGGAGTTGAATGATCCTTTTTCAGCGGTTGCCTGATTTATAATATTAGCAAAATTACAGTTATGAAGTAGCAAGGAGAACTATTTCATGGTTGGGGCGGTAGCGTCACTACAACATGAGGAACTCTATTAAAGGGTTATGGCATTAGGAGGGTCAAGAACCACTGCACTAGACAGACCAAGAAAATAAGTGATTCACTGCAATATTATTTCATTTACTTTTTTATCATACACTTGAAGTGTTATGTAGTTTATTTACAGATTAAAAACATGACTCATATAGGCTCAATGTTTTGGTCAGGTAACTTGGACAGACAGCAAAGCTTAATTTGAAACCTAGGTTTGTCTGATTCCCAAAGTGTGACTCGCTTTTACTGTTTTTTTTGTGGCAACAGGCAATGACAGAAGGTGCTAGACTTATCAGGTCCCTGATTGTATCTGATAGTTACAGCAAAGAATCTAGCACATAATAGCATGGAATTGTGCAATAAACATTCGGGAAGAATCTGCTCATCAGAGTTGGATTGACCAAATGTCCTGTGTATGCCTGGAAAGTATCTGAGCTCCTACATTCAGAGAAGTAGTTTAAAATGGTGTACTATAGAGATAGCAGACTAGATGGGAAGGTAGCAAGACAGCGAGACTGAGTCATCATACAGATAAGTACCAACTTAATTAAGTGAAAAGAAATCAGATTAGTTCAACAAATAGAATAGAACTATTCAGAACTCCATAAGGAATCTTACTCAGGAGGCAAGTTACAATTATATTTTTTTTCTTGAGACGACTGCACATAACTATTCCTAAGGTAGTCAGAGAATATTATGTTCAGGAGTGATTTTCACAATAGATAATGAGTATTCTATCCCAGAACCCACCAATCAGAACATTAAACTTTTGGGTGCTAGTGCACGCTCAAGATGGGCCAACAGGGCAAAAAGGCAGAGTAAGTAGGAAGAGACAATGGCAGCTTACCAATTGGTAGGGTAGTTCTTCAATGTTTTAGTGAGTAGTAAGACCTGCGTGGGTGTTTGTTTGCCGAATCAAAGCATTAACGTCGCCTTTTTGCCCTTGAGAATCATAAACTAGCAGTCACTTCCAAATAGACTCCCTTTCTCCAACTTCCTGCTTCTTGGGAGTCTGGTCTATCCCACGTAGAAAGAAGCTGGAAACCGGACACACTAATATTCAAATATGTTCAAAGTTGGTTTTTGACATTTTAAAGGCATAAAATAATTTCTATGACATTTGTGATCATTCTCCACCCCCTGTTCTTTCTACTGGATGTACCAGGGAAGCAAGTGGCTTCCTAGAACAGCATTAATTCATTTCAGAGAAGCTGGCTCCACATTTCACTAGGGTCTGACCTTGAACAAAAGGTTTATACCAGATGCTCAGACATATCTTCACAGGAGAACTTGAAAGGAAATCCTTACAGGAGGAGCATTCCCTGCCTGCACATGCTGTGTGAGGTGAGAATGAAGCTTCAAGGGTTGAAATGAAGGACAGGAGTACCATGAAAAAAGTTGGGTAAACAGCAGCTTCAGATATGTCAGAGACAGACACAAAAGCAGAAGGTCATGTCTATGTGGACTAGAAAAATCTGGCAGTTATAAAGGGTAAAGAATACAGGATGCAGATAAGTGTTTAGAAACCAGATGTAGAGTTCCACAGTGGAAGCAAAAGAATAGCGACATTTTACCTTAGTCAAGCTATTTTATGTACTGAACCAAAAACTGGTACAATCAACTTAGGTGGAACTTGCATTCTTTATTTTTCTCTGGATGTCCCTCAATGAAAAGTGGACAAAATTAGAGTGCTGAGATTGTACTGGTGTGAAGTGGGGTATGGTGGGGTGGGAGGGGGTGGATCAGATCGGAATGGCATGATTTGGACTAGACTGAATTGAGTTGACCTCTAGTATCTGAACCTGCTCTGGATAAGGAGGCAGGCAGTTGCCAATGACCACAACCAGAAAGTCAGGATGAAAATCACATAACTTTCCACACTCAGAGATCAGGTTAGAAGAGGGAAAATAAAACATTTGATTTCTTAATCCTGAGATTTGGCTCCAAGCATCTTGTGTTTAATGTCTGAAAAGATTATCTGGTCTGCCAACTTTCTGTTTTGCACAACTGCCCAAATGGGTTACAGCTGTTCAGATAAAAAGCTTCTGCTTAGAAACCAACTGCATTTCTTGGTCCTATGATTTGAATAGCATATTTTTTGGAGGAATCTCATATCTTCCTTTTCTGAAACTGGTTCTGCTTCAGTGAGCCAAATTGCACATGTCACCAAATTCGAGCTGTGGGATAATTTATAGTCAAATTCCTTAGGTTTCTCCTTCTAGAACCTGGAGAGAAAATTTACCTTAAGATCTCAGAGTACATCCACATTGGAGAATTAAAAATTACATCCAGGAATAGGTTGGTGTTCTCCAGTAAAAGAACAGACAAGCTTTTCTGGTTTGGTCGAGGGGCTTCTTTTACTGCTTATTAATCTGTCCATATACATGGGTATTTGTTGAGACTTCCTTAAATGTTTTATCAACTTGGAATGACAGTACACAGAGTACTGCTTTGGTGTGCCATAGACAAATATGACTTAGAGCAACCACATAGGGCAGAATAGAAAGTCACATCGTGTTTCTTAGGCAGTACTATTTATGGAAGAATGTTATCAAGTCTTTTCACACAGCAACCTTTAGCAGTTGAATACCAAACCATTGCATTGGAAAGGCTTCTACTTATTGAGTATTGCTGTTTTTAGGTATTGATTTGCTTTTGCCTCATAACAACCCTGATCTGAGATAAAGGAGATCTTGCTTTCATTGCTTGATCCTGTGCCATTATTGCCATATTTAAGCCCATTGTTGGAGCCACTGTGTCAATCCATCTTCTTGAAGGTCTTCCTAGGTCCGCTAGTGTTCTTCTGCGGGGACTGATGACTCCGGATAGCATGTGCAAAGAAAAGTGAGACAAGGTCTCATCATCTTTGCGTCTAAGAAAAATTCTATCCAAGGGTCTCAGAGTACATTACACAGACGAATGTAACAATAAAAATAGGAATAAGTTGATGTTTTCAATAAATTAATAGATAAGCTTTTTCTGCAAGACTTCTTCCATACAGCTCTGCTTGTCCTTTTGGAGGTTTAAGGGAGAGTCAATACTGTTCACCAACATCATATATCAGACTTTCTTTATTCATTGTGATAGTGACATAATCTCTTGCCAACTGGAGCAAACGCCTGGTGGTTAGCCTGTCACTAAGGTCTTAGTCAATGATGCCTTTGTATGGGCATGGCCTTCTCCTGAGGATTCTGAGAACTCCTGTTCCTCTCTGGAGGTGCAAGACACCTATTCTACTTTTCTCAGCTTCACCTTCCTGTGGACAAGCCACATGGAGTCACTCTGTTGGCAGCCAGTGCCTTGGAGATGCTTCTACTGCCACTGGATCCACAAGACTTTCCACCCACCGGCCTGTGAGCTTCCTGCAGTCCACATCATTTCATGTGTTGCATGAGTCTGAAGGGGAATTTATAGACTGGTTTCAGACATATGCACTAATATTGGACTTATGGATTTGATCTGGGCTGGGATGTCTTACATATGCATAATTACTTATTGATATAAAGTTCTCTCTTACACATATATGAATGTCAATGGATTTGTTTCTTTCGTCTACTCAGACTAATACATTAAGTCTATCTGAGCTAACACAAGCATTTTCCAGTGTTTACAGCCACATGAGGTATTTGTCCTCAAAGTGAAATATTTTCATTGTAATAGTTTAAAGAGCTCTTTTGCAGCATATTTTTTCAATAAAATATGTCATTGGACTTCTTGATTGCTGCCTCCAAGGGGTTGGTTGTGAATCCAAATAAAACTAAAATCTTGACAACTTCAATATTTTCTCCATAATAATGTTGTTTATTGGTCAATTTGTGAGGATTTTTATTTTATGCTAGGCTGTAATCCATGGTGAAGGCTTTAGTCTTTGATCATCATTTGAGTATTCGTTTATGAATAATGCTAGAACTCAGCTGGAGAGGAGACATGGAGTTTATAGCACCAAAATAGGAAATACTGGAGCAGGGAATTTATAAAAGTCCAGTTCCAGAACCAGAGACCAGAGAAGTTCTGCTATAGATGTCATTCTAAAGTGGAATGCACAGCATTCTGCTCTGCAAAGTGGGGTGGAAAAACTAGATGGTGCCCTTTAAAGATGTTTAAGTTAAAAAACAAAGTGAAGGGGAAATCCATGTAGATTAAGAAACTTGGTGAATTTACTCTAACTATGGATGAGGGATGTGACTAGCCTTGTTGTCATGCAGAATACTTTGGAAAGTGGATTGTTACATATGCAGTTAGGTTAAAAATTGCCATGCTATAATTTGGTCTCCTTTATGATCTATTTAAATTTTTTCATAGTTTTAAATGTTTTCTGCTTTCTTTTCCATTGGTATTTTTACCTGTTTTACTTTGTTATTCTTGTTAGTTTTTGCTTATTTGTTCATGTTTTTTGAGACATATGAAATCCAGGGAAGGTAAAGCTATAAAAATGATCTCTGGATTCGTGGTTCCTTGGGGTGTAGTAGGGAAGTTGGTGGGAAGTGGGAATTTAATATCTAGTACAAGAGTGAAAACATGTTCTAAAGCTGATTGTCGTGGTGATTGTGAAATCCTTCTTGATGTCATTGAACTATTAAGTTATATGATATGTGAATTAAATGCCAATAAAACCATTGGGGGAAATAAAATCTTGACGTTCAAAAAAAGAATTATTTACTAAAAGATCTTTAAATTCTTAACAAACTATTTTTGTACCCTAGTGAAAAAATGGGAGAAAGATGAGGCTTTTAGTCCTATACAGATATACAGCTTGGAAATCCACAGAGGATATTTTACCCTGTCCTAAATATGATTGCTATGAGTCCAATTCCACTCAATGGCAGTGGAGTGAGTGCAATTGAAAAACAAAATTTTAAATATATATAGGGAGCAAACAGATTGGGAGTGGGGAGAGGATACAATACCAGCAAAGCCATGTAGGTATCAGCAGCATCTCAGATCTCTGTGTGAATACAGAACTCTAGTCATCTTTGTGAAAGAGGATTGGCAGAATTGTCTTCACAGTCACTCTGTTGGATTCAGAGTAGGATTCTAAAAAGAATTTGCAGTAGAAGCCAGAAAAGACATCTCTGCATGGGAAAGGTAAGAGTCATGACTTTGGTTTACATTTATGCTCAAATTAAAAAATAAACAAGACCAGCACACCCAAATGTGTTCATGATCTCATTGGCAGCAACTGATTTTGGATTCTAGGTAGTAGCTGAGCGCATTTCAATTCCATGATGAGGGAGGCAGAGCAAGTTCTCCTTAGGCCCAGACAGGAACTGACCTTGCAGATCTGAGGTACTGAGGTACCAACCTTTAACAATTAGATCAATCAGAGCAGTAGCCCAAAGCAGGGACTGGAGCATGTTTCATTCCAAGTTGATTACGTTAAGAATAGTTAAATATTAAGGCAGTGATGGAATTCAGAATTTATTGGAATGTGTTCTAAATGAGGGATTCTCAAATTTTTAATGTCCTTAAAAAATCACTTGGGTGTCTTGTTAAATTAGGTTCTATTTCAGTAGAACTGGAACAGGGATTGCAGCTCTGTATATCAAACAACTTTCCCCGTGATAACTGTTGTTGCTTGCCCAAAGGCCACAGGAGAGCCAGGGTCTAAAACAGTGGTTCTCAACCTTGTCTGCAAATTAGCTGATGCCTATGTCCCATTCCAAGAGACTCTGAATTTACTGGTGTGAGGTGGGCTTTAGTTTCTGGAGTTCTCCAAATGGCTCTATTGAACAGTCAATATTGAGGATCCTGGTGTAGAGTAACTTTGATTGGTTCTACAATGGCCAAAAAGATTTGAACCCCATGATTTTGTTTTTATTGATTTTTAATTCCTCCACTGATCAAGTTGTCAGCTTTGGCACTCTAGGGTTTCTTTAATTATAGAATATTTAGGGGAATAAATATTATTTAAATTTATTCCTTATAATTCTGTTTCATCATGTTGTATATCTCAAAGGTTCTTTTTCTCTCCATCTTCCTTTAGCCTTTTTTTTTAACCTCAGATAGGAAAGAAAACAAAAGACAACAGCACCTTTCAAAGAATGTCTTTTCAGCAATGGGTACATTAAAATTGTATTTTTTTCTTTTTTGTTTAAAAAGACGTTTATTGTCTTTAGTGACCTTCTGTCAGACCTTCTTGGTTGTATTCATTTATTTGAGTTGCTTGGATGCGTCCCTAATGATGTGTTTGTTCTCTCATTATTCTCATACACTCGAGCCAATTCCAATAGTACATTCTTAGGAAGTTGATGTCTTTGTTTAATTACGCATATTTCTCCTCTTAGGAAGGCCAAATGGGGACATCTGTCAGTTTCAAGACATGTGGAACACATAGAGATAATCTGGAATTTTATTGGGAAGATAATTTTTTCAAAGAAGATTCAGTTATTTTTCCTAGGGCTAGATTACCTAGTAAATTACATAAGCACAGGATTACTTGGTTTACTTACTAACCTATAGTTAATAACTTACTTGTAGGAAGTACGCACAACTAATCATGCTTACTTAATTTATTGGATTATCTAAAGTGAACCCTTCACTACAGATAATTAAGTACACGTTGGCACACGCGTACCTAGTTAACTGGATAATCTAACACTTTTCAATGTATATCCCTCAGTTTCTTAAATCATGTAGTTTCCCAGCCTCCCAGCCTCCTCCACTTCCAAAACAACTGCGACTTTGTATCATGCCAGATTCGAAGGGTTTTGTTTTGAGCAATTAACAGATTGGTTTAAGAAGGTTTTAATTATGTATTAAAGTAATTTTAAAATTACTGTCAATCAACAGCATTTCAGAGGCTATTTCATCCCAGGGACTGTGCCTACCAAAGGGACCCTTAGAGTAAAAACCCCTTAGTTCCTACCAATTACAGCGGAGTCAAATGCATGAGCGTTTCTTTGCAAGAATATATCTAAAATGACCTCAGCGCAGTGCTTTATTAAGCTACAAGGCATGAACACAAAAGATAGTCCCTGCTGACTAAATTTTGTCAGTAAACAAAGTATACTAGTGGAAATGGGTACACAAATAGAGAAAAACAAAGTGAAAGAAATTTCCTTCATTACTCATTTTTTGAGAAGCTCCAAGTGTCCCTAGAGATAATACGCTCTTTCTCAAGGGTTCTAGGCCAGGGGAGTCAAAATGGCAGCTCTGGGGCTGCATGCAGCCCCCAAGGTCACTTTTTGTGGCCCACGATGCTTTGAAATAAAATGAAAGTAGAAAAAATTGTTGTGAAGAAAACAGCGCTTAGGGGAGATCGAGGCGAGACCGCACACACAACTCCCTCGTTGGCCGCCTAACGACAGAATCAGCCGAGTCTACCCGTGGCCCCGCGCCTTTCCTGGGGCCTGTGCACGCGGTGCTCGCGCTGACTGGGTCCTGGCGACGTGTGGACATGTGTCTCCGCGCCCGCCCAGTGTCACGCAGTGTCAACAACCCATCCCAGCAGCGACAAGGTCAGAAAGGGCGCTCTGCGGGCATCCTCCCTAGCGGCTCACGTTTTCAGAGGGAAGCCGTCACCATCGTGCATCCCGTCTGTCAGCTGGCCCACACTCCGCGTTTCTTATTAGTTACTTGGTTCTATTTTCCCGTCACAACATAAGAGGTAAGTTAAAATGTGTAACAGTTGGTCTTTGTTAAAGTTCGTATTAAATTTTGCACATCTGAAAGTGTATATTGACGTGTTAGTGGGTTTGTTACATTTCCTTCGTTAGGTTATAGATAGTATATATTCTATCTCTGCATTTAAGCATTTTTGTCAAAAATGGTAATCTATTTCTTTAAGTATTTTATTCAGGATTGTGAATTAATTGATTTGCAGAATGATTCGGTTTTAAAAGACAAATATAGAAAAGTAGGAATTCCAAAAATTTATTCTTATTTAGGTGAAAAATACCTGGAAATTAAAAGTTTGCGGCACAAATTTTATGTTCTTTTGGAATGTGTACTTGTGTGAGCAACTATTTTCATTCATGAAATTAAATAAAACAGCATACAGATCAAGATATACTGATAAGCATCTATGTGTCTTAGTGAAGATTGTTCTCCGTCTTTGAATCCAGATATTGGAAAACTAGTATGAGGAAAGCGCTGGCAAGTTTCAGGTAAAAAAGAATGATTTTAGATTTATAAATACATTAAATAAAATGAAAGCTTAAATAAAAGAAATTGCATATGGTTTTTTAATTATCCTATCCAAATTTCTGAATCCTCACTTCGAAAGATAAATTTAGCAAAATTTGTAAATGTGATGTGACCCCTGTGAATCTTGCTGGTTGTACCAAATGACCTGTGTTTTAATTGAGTTTGACACATCTGTTCCAGACCAATAAGGGCGACTATAATGTAGACTAATAAATTAAGCTATGGGTGGCAATGTCAGCCACAAGAAGACACATTGTCGTGAATTGGATTGTTCCCCACAAATATGTAACAGCTTAACTGGGCCTTGATTCTCAATAGTTAGGCAGTTCTGTAATGATGTCATTTGGCAGTTGTAAAGTGATGTAATACTCCTCCCGAATTGTGTGGCCTGTATCACTTTCATTTTACAAAAGCTAGAGGAGAGAGAAGCAGGGAGGGACATCATAGGGACATCAGCATTACAATGAAAAAATTGCCAGAGGTGGAACATGTCCTTTGGATTTGGAATCCTGGATGGAGGGAAAGATTGATGCCAAGACCCATGGAGATTGCCAAGAAATTCCAGATTTTGAAAGAAAACAAACACCTTCTCTAAGGGCCAGCACAAAGAGAGTGTCTTCCCTGAGAGTTGGTGTCTTGATTTTGAACTTCTAGCCTCCTAAATTATGAAAGAACACATTTCTGTTAAAGCTAGCTACCTGTGATATTTCTATTATCACAGCTCTAGGTAAGTAAGACACTTATATTTCACCTATCATAAGATAAGAAACACAAGGTAAAAAGGCTTGAATATATAGATGCAAGAGAAAGGAGAGGATAAGCATGTCTTAACAAACTTTCTGGGCTATAAGTCAATCATTTATGAAATGAAGGTGTTCATGCCAATTGAGATCTAAGCTCACTCTTAGCTTTAAAAGTAGTATTCTGTGTAAAATGCAAGGAAAGAAGAGCAGGGGATAACTAATTTAATTCTTTTTAAAAAATAATTTTCTTGGGGACTCATACAACTCTTATCATGATCAAAAATACATCTCTTGTATGCAGACCGCATTTGTACATTTGTTGCTATCATCATACTTAGGCCCTTGATATCAGCTCCTCATATTTCTCCTTCCTTCCCCCTCCTCCTCCCTCATGAACCCTTAATAATTTACAAATTATCATTATTTTGTCATATCATACACTGTCCCATGCCTCCCATCACCCACTTCCCTGTTGTCAGTACCCCAAGGAGGAGGTTTTATGTAGAACCTTGCAATTGGTTCCCCCTTTCTGCTTCACCTTCCCTCCACCCTCCTGGTTTCACCACTCTCACCACTGATCCTGAAGGGATCATCTGTCCTGAATTCCCCAGGTTTCTGGCTCCAGTGTACATCCCCTGGTCTAGCTGGATTTGTAAGGTAGAATTGGGATCAAGATAGTGTGAGGGAGGAAGCATTTAAGAACTAGAGAAAAGTTGCATATTTCATCATTGCCACACTGTACCCTGAATGGCTTAGCTCTTCCCCATGACCCTTCTGTAAGGAGATGCTGCTGCACCTACCGGTGGACTTTGTGTCCCCAATCTCTACGCCCCCTCATTTATAATGGTATAATTTTTAGTTCTTTGATGCCTGATATCTGATCCCTTTGACACCTTGTCGTCACACAGGCTGTTGTGCTTCTTCCATGTGGGTTTTGTTACTTCTTAGCTAGCTGGTCACTTGTTAATAATTTAATTCTTATTGTAAGTTAATTAACCCTATTTAAATCCCTGCTTCTTAAAACGCCAGTGTGAACTTTTTAGCCCTTCGTTATTAACTTGAGTGGAAGTCTGAGAGGTAAGCTTGCTTAGTTGCCTCTTGTCTCGCACTGTTTTTAGGAGACGAGGAGAGTCATGGAAAGAAGGGAAGCATCGATTCGGCCACACAGCGTAAGGGTAGCAGTCACAATTATTGATGCTAAACGCTTTTCAGATTTATATAAATTTAAATTGCATTTTACTGAGAGTTGTTTCTAAAAAGATTGAAAAGCCATTGTCATAGAACAATCATCTACCAACCTGACTTTGCTCAGACTCTTCTAAATATATCATCAAAAATTATTTATGAATTTAAAGATTTTCAATTAAGACACTGCTTGATTTTTGACAAAAAGTTAATGTTCATGTATATATTTTTTTCTTGTGACCCCTGTTATGACTCAGATCTCTAAGTTTTTACTAAGTACTTACCTTGGAACTCTTATCCAGCGTCCTTTGATTGGCTGTTGGACTTCCTGACCATATTGCTTTTCTTCACTGAGGTTTGTATTTATTTTTCACCAATATCTTTATGTCTCACTTTGAAGTTCTTTGAAGTTCTTAGTTCCCTCTTAAGATAAAAGAAACACGGGGCTGAACCCCGGTGGGGTAGCGTAGTGGTTGTGCATGGGACTGCGGCTCCCTGGGATGGAGGCTCAATTCCAGCTCCACTGAGCAAAGGCTGGGCCTCCTACTCCCCCCACCACAGAGGGCAGTGATGCCCCAAAAAAACCAAAAAAAAAAAAAAAAGATAAAAGAAACACCAAGTGGTTATGTCAAATGCTAGAAAGAATTCAACTTCTATTGTGCTGTGGTGTTCCAGACTGATGCTTCTTCTGGGAGACCGCAAAGGCTTCCCAACAAGTAGCCTGGTTTAAAGGGAATCCAGCTAAAGAGAACAAACTAGAGTTCCCTCCCCCCCCCCCACACCTTTATTGGACTGGGGATACGTGACAGTGAAGGCATTCTTTTCACAATTGCTCTTCCTCCACTTGACAAATGGATGGCATAAGTGACACTGATCTTCATGGCACACTGCTCCAGAATGGAAAAACAAAGCATAACACAAATTCAAAACACTGACATCAGTATTAGAAATATGAATAAGTTGGGGCAATTCGTTTTCAAATACATGTGTATATAAAATGGTTTCTATGTCATACTTTCCAAAAATTGATAAAAGGTCATAATTGTGCTACCAGATTTCTAAATCACTAAAAATATATGTTCAAAATAGATTATGTGATTTCTGACATATAACTGAAAGAAGTTCCAAGGAATAAATGGCATTTCTTTTTTTTGTTGTTTTTTTTGGGCATCACTGCCCTCAGGTGGTGGGAGTAGGAGGCCCAGTCTTTGCTCCTTGGAGCTGGAATCGAACCTCCATCCCAGTGGGTCGCAGTCCCGCGCACAACCACTACGCCACCAGGGCTCAGCCCCTAAATGGCATTTCTATAAAGAAACTCTATTTCTGTATACTTAAGAGATAAAAACCATCATTATGTATATATATAAATGAGAAATTAGAAAATATGCCCAATTCTTTATCATTTTAGGTAAATATGGTTATTTATTTACAGTTATGTTACTTAGCCAGAGAAGATACCTGCACCTCATTAAAATTTTATTTCCAATAAACTTTGGCATTTTGTCTAATACTTTTGAAAGCTTATCTTTATGGAGTTTTAACTGAAGGCTAATAATGATTGTGATTATAAGATAAACAAGAAAAAATTTCGCCCTTAGAACACCACAGTTTCAGGAAATATACCACTATTTGAATTTTAATTTACTTTAGTTTTTTGCATAGATTTAATCAGTGAAGGCAATTAATTAATTATTTTTCTAACCTAAACATATCTTACAGTAGATTAAAATTCAGGAGGAGAAAGGCAGTAAAATTATTGCTAAAGAGTGCAAGTGGCAATATCCGGATGGTAGAGGGAGACTGGGGGGGAAGGGGGATAAAGGGACAATCGATTACAAGATTGAATATAAAGCTCCTACCACCCCCCCACCCCCACGGGGACAAATAACAGAAAGGTGGATGAAGGGAGACAATGGAAAGTGTAAGATATAAAATAATAATAATAATAATAATAATAAATAATTAACCAAGGGTGGGAATGTGGGGGAGGGGGAGGGAAGAAAAGAGGAGCAGATACCTACTGAGGGTTCAATTAGAAATTGTTTTGGAAATGTTGATGGCAACATATGTAGAAGTGTGCTTAATACTATTTGAATGATGGATTATTATGATTTGTAAGAACCTCACCCAAGGAAATGATTAATTAATTTAAAAAAAAGTCTTAGTCAAGGATGAAGGCTACTGTCACTGTCTATCTCAAAAACTGCCCAATCCAGTGATGGAGACAATTCCTCTGAAAGCAGGAGACCTGCTTCTGCCATCCAGGCAAGTAAGTTACCCTCTCTGTGGTTAGCATTTGTAAACCAGGATTAAGTTAGGCTATAATGATCACAACAGTAATAGTAAGAATAATACCAGAAATATTCAAAGGTTATAAAGATGAGATTAGCATATTTAACATACCTAAGATAGTTAACTGCACATCCCATGGCAAGCATGAAGCAAATGTTCAATCTCTTATTCAGATAATGTTTAAATGACTTTCCTGAAACCATCATAACTCTCCAGTAAGAACTTATGGGACCTGGAGGACCCTGCCCAACATTCTTATTTGAGAGATGTCACTAATACTGCAGGCATTTTACAACTATAAACACCCCTAAAAAGAATAACTAGACTATTATGCTCTCTAGTATCAGGAGTGGGATGATAATGGGATAGATAATGGTATAATATTTGGTTTTCATTTTTATTCTTTTCACTGGAATGAAAAAGTTCTATTTCCCCAAATAATCTTGAATGTCTAGTGTCTAATTACTTATGAAATACAATTAAAGGGCTAAGAAAAAAAGTATTGCTAAAGAATAGCTTGCTTGTGTATATTTAAATGGACAATGGTAATGATAAATGCATATAATATTTTAATTACGTGGATAGCTTTTAATAAATGTTATTAAAGATTAGTTTGGTATGCAATGTTCTTATCCTTCAGTGATTCAATTTTTAATAAAACATCAAATGTCTCACTTTTATATTTGTTTTGATGCTGCACAAATATGTCTAAGGTCACAAATTCATCTTTCACACTAGCTATTGTGTAGTGCCTATGAAACGTCCCAATATTTTTTGTCTGCCAAACGCTTTTATGGACTTTTCCCTTCCTGATGTTCTTAGAAGTATACACCGATTGCAGCTGCTCTGCATTCAATCTAATCTTGCTGGCTGTGGTAGTCACCTAATCTGGTGGTAATTTGAGGAAGAAGAGATTAGGGGTGGAACTTAGTCTGTCAATCTGAAGATAGCCAATGAGACTTCTGTGTGGGCATGGCCTTCTCCTGACAATTCGGTACTTCCTTCTTGGAGGCAGTAGACATTCTCTCAGTTCACTCCCTTGGAAACACTCGACTGACGAGGCTGACTTCCTGTGAGATATTCCTGAGGAGAAGCCACATGGACCTACCTTGATGCAGCTCTGGGAATTGGAGTAGCTGCATGGAGACACCTGCCAATACTGAGATGCTTACAACACCACTGGATCCAAAGACTTTCTGCCCACTGACTTGTGATCATCCTGTATTCGGCATCGTTGCATGTGTTTCATGAGTTTGAAGAGAATTTTATAGATTACTGACAGGCATTTGGGCTAATATCAGACTTACGTACTTGACCTGAACTGGGTTGGGTTGTTTTCTCAAAATGCAATTTCTCTTGTATATAAACCTCTCTCTTATGTACATATGAGTGTCTCCATGAGTTTGTTTCTCTAGTTTACCCAGACTAATTTACTGGAATACTTTAATATTAGTTGTCATAATAATGAGAATATTGGCCAGCATAAAGCATATAAGGACTCTACATCAACTTTATTATTCAAGATGTAATTTTAAATTGATATTATTAATAGTATTTGGTATTAGCATATTTTAATAATGCTTGATAAGTACATGCTTCTTTTGGAGGATTAAATATGAGTGGTACCCCCACACTCTCCAAAAAAAACTGGAATTGCAGTGGGCAGAGTGGAGTTTTTGTAGTATGCACTACTTCTGCTAGGTGAACATAAAGAAACATGTTCTGAATTAGTGTACCCAGTGGCAGCACTTGGGAAGTTTCTCTGTAGTTACAGTGAATTTTTTTTTGTAAAAGCAGTTTTGCTCAAACCTCGTTTTTTTTTTTTTTTGGTCATGACCAACTTAAGAGAATAGCATGCGGCTCTGAAATTTTGTTTCCTACTCAGGAAAAATGCTGCAGTAACTATTTGTGATGTTAAACACAGTTTACAAGGGTAGCACTATGGTTCAAAGTTATGTAAACAATTCAATTAATGACAAATCTCGTTCTGGACATCCATCAACTTCATGAATGGATGACAGTGTTGTTCCATAGTGCATTTGGAGTTCATTCCACCAGGTCATACTGGTAATCACATTTTCTATATAGAGGTTATGAAAAGATAGGGGAATGGTACGTTTCAAAAAAGGCCTGATCTGTGGCAGACAGCGGACTGGTTTTGGCACCACAGCTATACACACAGCTATGCACATAGCCATCTCAGTGCACCAGTTTGGGGCAAAAAGCAGCATGTTTCAATTGCCCTCATCTGATGTTGCTTCATGCAACTTCTTTTTATTTCCACAATTTAAGAGGGATATGAAAGGGCAGCAATTTGAAGATTTAGAAGGGGTGAAGAAGAAAATGAGGGAGGTGCTGTCAATAAGCTATCTAGACAGATGAATTTGAATGGATCTAGACAGATCCATTCCAAGGATGGAATCACAAATTTGACAAATGTTGTGTAATGGAGAGTACTTTAAAGGTGATAAGATTATTTTGTGAAAAAAACTTAAATACATAGCTTTAAATTATTTTCTGGATTTTTTTTGGGGGGTGACCATTTTGTATATCAGCAACTGCCAGAAGAAAACAAAAATTGCAGAATAATTTAAGATAAAAATTTGACACTTTGCATTGAGCACATAAACTCATATACTCCATATAGTACTGATAAAGAAATGCAGAGAAATGTTTTCCTAACAAACAAGAAAACTAACTTCTTTGGTAATTGGGGGCTTAAACTAATGAGGGGACTCAGATGAGGCTAGTCAGGCAAAAGAGATCACCATGTGGTTTCAGTAGAGCGCAATGGAAGCTAGGTCAAGATTCGGTGAGCCATGCTAGACTGTAATGGTTTAGTTTTGTGTCAACTGGGCTGTGCTTGTAAGAAGATAAGGGTGCAGTGCAACCTTTCACTCAGGTCACAGCCTGATCATGTCTCTTTGGAGGTGCCATCTATTTGATATGTGTAAAAGAGACACTGTGAAGAACTCTCTCTGTTAATCCTCCTGATAGCCTGGATCCTGTGTGTGACTTGACACCCTGGGGACTAGGTCTGTAGTCTGCCAAATAGCCTACCTTGGATCTCTGTAACTCTGCCTCTACTGGCCTGCAGTCTTCTCTGCTGCTTCATTCTTTTGATTCCTGCTCCATTGGCCTAGCAGCAGGGGATTCTTTTAGCATCTGACCCATGGACTTGGGTCACACTAGGGTTTTCCCACTCTGTGTTTATGAGTGTAGTAGTTGGATCATCTTGTGTCAACTACACCCTCATCACTTGGGGTGAGATTAAACCTGTCAGTCAAGGTGCTTGATGTCTCTTCCTTGGGAATGTGACCTTTTGTATAAGAGTGAGAGTCTCTGGGAGTTTCTCTCTCTCTCTCTCTCTCTCTCCCCTTCCACCTTCCTGCCTGATAGAATTCTTCTTTCCTCAAGGGGTGGCCCCATGTGGGGCACCCAAGCCTGAGAGCTGCCAGAACCCTGCCAAGTTCCCAGTGACCTTGGATCCCTATGACTGCACCCACTGGCTCATAGTCTTCTTCCTTTCTGGCTCATGTTTCTGTGTCACTGGCCTGCTACTGCATGAATCTGAAGAGGGACTTGTAGACTATCATGTGACTTATGGATTTAAATAAATGCTTCATGATATAAAGCTCTTTCTTATGCACATGGGTGTCACTGGGTTTGTTTCTTCAGATAATACAGCCTAATGCAGTGGGAGCCCTCACTTTATATAAATTTGTTTCATATAGATATATGAGTATAACTGGTTTTGCTTCTCTTGAAAATCCAGCCTAGTACACATACCTGTTGCTGTGTACTCGTAGAACACGTCAGGTCAAATAGAATTGCTTCATATGCTTTCCAAGGCTGTAATCGGTATTTCTTCACCAGCACTCCAAGGATTCTGTTAGGGAAAGCTATCGACTCATGTTTTCAGTGCAAAGTCTTGAACAATCTGTGAAGTGGTGGTTTTGAACCTTCAACCTTTCCGTTAGCAGTGTAATCCTTAACCCACGTACCACTGGGCGGGGGGTCTTTTATGTTTACATAATGAGGCTCCCAATAAAGATACCGAGCACTGGACCTCTCTCTGTAGGCTTTGCGGTTGGTCGAAGACATCGATACACTTGAGTGGGTAGTTCAACCCTTTTAGGGACATGGAAATTCTATAGTGGGAACCCTCCGAAACTTGACCCTGCATCATATACATCCTATTCTGGAATAATAAAACTCTTTTTACACAGCATTTCCAGTGACTTCTATGTGTTGGTTAGCAAGTTAGGGAACCTCAGAGAAGAATGCAAAGCTGCAGGTAAGACATCAGGTAGGAGTGAGCCGTGAATACTCCTGAATTTATAGATAATATCAGAAGGGATGGAAAGAACCCCAAAACTGACAGAAGAGAAGTTGCTATGCTAGCATCCAGCTCTGAATGTCACCTTGAGGACTGCTGTCATTTGGAGGACTGTGTCCATTCCTTGTGGTATCTGACCTCACGATAGGTGGTTATCATCAGAGGAAGAAGTCCAGCATGGCACATCTGGGGTGAGAAGTGGAATCAGTTAAAAATATTGCATTGAATTGATCTATACATTTGGTGTCAGAAAACTGGAATTTGTTCCTTTATACAGTTGCTCTTAGAAAAGTGGAATTTGATCATTCTTTCCTCAGAATATTGAACATTCATATCAAATATTGTCTTTTACTTAAAAGTTCAAAATATTGACTAGTAGCTTAGGAAACTAGATTTATAGGGGCTCTTACTTTCTTGGAAAACCCATGCTAAAGTTAAGAAACATTCCCACCTGCTAGAGCTTCTTTAGAAAAAGACAGAAAAGGGTGGAGCAATCTATTGCAAAAATAATAAGAACCACAGGAATCCATCATGCTTTCTACTCTACCAAAATCACAAAACCAAACTCACTGTGAGGAAGTCGATTGAGACTCACAGGAGCTCTGGTGGTGACACTTTGGGCAGCTAATCACAGGGTCAACAGTTTGAAACCACCAACTGCTCCATGGGAGTACGATGAGGCTTTCTGCTTCCATCAAGAATTACAGTCTTAGAAACAGTGGAATACATCTACCTTGTCCTCCAGGGTTGTGATGAGTTCTCTTCGACCAGGCTAGGGAAATCTGCTGTGATTTCAAATTACTTCCGCAAGTTTTGATCATCTCTGCCAATCAACTGACATTCCTTTGCATACAATCTTTAACTCTCATTGTGGAGTTCTCTTTTTTTTATCCATAAGATGCCACTCTTACTCAGCTATAGGACAGTAAGTTGTCATCTTACATAGGCAGAAATTGTCCTTACACATAGATGTGGATCAGTGGTTCAGTGGCAGTCAATGAAAAGATAATGGATCATTGCTTTCTGCTCTGCAAATGATCATGAACACCCTGAACTATTCATGATCATGACCAGGGGACTGGAGAGTGTTTTGTTGTGCAGAGCTTAGGGTTGCTGTGTTTCAGGAGTCAACAAGAGGAACAACATAATTAGGTGAATTTATTTGTAAATAGGATGACGAGATACATGCCAATTAAAACATATTTTATAAACACCCTGAGTATAATTTTATTCTGCTAATATGAAGTGAGAATGTTTTTGAGCAGATGTTATTGGGGTCCTTTTCTTCACTTCCTTTCAGATTAGTGGGGGCTGCTCTCTGTTCACACCCTGCTTCATTTGATCGTATTTGGAATTATAGGCCTCAGGAAGCCTGGCTAGGTCTGTTGAGTGTCAATCAAATCCATGTCACTGGACATGGGTGCATAACAAGCATACATTTTAAGGACTAAACATTGTATTTTAAACTTTGTCATAAGACATTTGGTTATTTCAAAATAGGGAGTGCAGGGTGAAACTTTAAGTGAAGTGATTTAGACGTTCGTGGGATTAGACATTAGGCTTCTGTAGAGTCAGTGGTTCAACCCCTCTAGTCGCTTGGAGGGAGAAAGATGAGACTGATTCCTCTTATCTAGACTTCTCATCTCAGCAAGCCCATGTGGGGTGGTTCTGAGTTGGAATGGACTCGGTGGCAGTGGCCTTGGCTGGATGTGGCTGAGTGTGGGTTTACAGTGAGCAAGGAGATCATACATAACCTGTCCACATGGACAGTTTAAAGACTGGGTGTGTGAGGGGTAGTGTAGGGGAGATTAATGCTCTAACGCCCATCTCTTTTCTTTCACACAACAAGTCCCAGTATTCTGGTTATCAACTTTCTTGAGTCTGTGTCATTAAAAAAAAAATTCCTCAGTCGGACTTTCTATTTACTTGTGATTATGATGTGGGTTTTTTAAAAGAAGAAAATGAATGATTAGTACTTTCTTTTAGTGAAAGGTGAAAGCTTGCATCTAAGGCTAGAATTCAAGTAGAGCACTCCAAACATCATATTTTCCTTTGGCGAATTCTGCTCAGTGACTTTCTTTCCCTATCTCCTCCATTTCCCTATTGTAGTGCCTCCCTGTCCTCTTCCTAATCTCTTTATTGGTAGGGAAGTTAGGAGTATTTCAGGTTTTTCTCTAGTTTGGGCTTTTACTAGCACTTTCTTTCCAAGGTCATGCACTTGTTTTTAATTTGTAAAATAGCTATTCTACTTGCATACATGACAATTTTTCTGGCTCCTTAAAACCCACTTTCTGTACTCATAAGTGTTTGTCTTTTAAGACTTTTTATCCTCGTTTTTCTCTCTCTAAGCCTGCACAATGTGGATCCATTCTTAAGGACACATGTGAACTCAATGTAGAAAACACTTACGCTTTGATCCCTTCAGAGCAGGGCCATTTGAGTTCTCCATCTTTTTATTTAGACTGTTGTGACAATCACTCAATTGTGATGGGACAATTGAGTAATTCATGTTAGAAGTTGTTTATCACAAGTTAGACTCAAAAGCCATTTATATAATCTAGAACGACTTACTGCCTCCCAACTATGTGTGTATGTAAAAGAAAGAGAGAGAATATGACAGAGAGGGAGAGAAAGAACATCTAATTTGTGTAAAGAACAATGCTGGTTGCTGTGGGATACTCAATAATAAATAAAACACATCTGTGCTTTCAGAGGAGTTTTGCTATAATTTTTGAGGCAGATAAGTACACAAACTTTATGATGAAGCTGCAGAATGGGTTTGGAGCAGAATTGCTGAATAAAGGTTAGAAATGACTGCATAGCAGCATGGAAAAAGTCAAGGGTTTAGGGTCACATCTTACTTCTTCAGTGACTTTGAGCAAGTGTTTACCATTAGCTGAGTTTTAATTTTTGTGTTTCTAAAGGATAGAAGAGAGAAACTTTTAGCTCCTTGGGTTGATAAAAGGAATAGATATAGAAACAGTAATGTGCCTAGCATGTGGTAGGGGCTTAATAAATGGGAGCTATTATTGTGGAAATCGCCAGCAGCTGCAAGTTAGCAAATTGAGCTCTCTGCAATGTAGAATGCCCGATCAACAGTCCTTGCAACCAGATGCAAGCCTATTTCTCTTTGTGTTAGACCGGGTAAACTAGATAAACAAATCAATAGACACACATATGGATGTAAGGGTACTGTGGCAGACGTGCGCTTATGTTAATTTTATGATTGAAATGTAGGGGTCCATGGAGTCTAGCCTGTTAATCTGGAGATAGCCATTGAGAAGCCAATGAGGCCTCTATGTGGGCATGGCTTTCTCCTGAGGCTTATGGGAAATCTCGCGATAGTTCCCTTGTGAAGATGAGAAGCTATCTTCCCCAGTTGTTGGGAGTTAGTCTCAGAGACGATTAATCATGGAAAAGACAAGATGCAGCATTTGAGAAGCTAGAGGAGCCAGTGGAGAGACCACACAGCGTTGCCCTGATGGAGCCAGACCTCTGAAGCTGGGGCGGCCAGATAAGAGACCTCTGCCAGCGATGAGTTGCTTCTGCTGTTGATGGACCCTGAGCCCTGGAGGTGAGTTGCCCTGCCAGCACCAGGATTCTGCACCCACTGACCTGTGACTTTGTGAGGCGGAAGAAGACTTTATAGACTGATTTCGGGCATATGGGTTAATATTGGACTTATGACTTTAAACTGGACTGTGCTGGGATGCTTTCTCCATGTCCCATTCCTTTTGTATATAAACCCTTTCCTTATATCGAAATGCATGTCTATGAAATTTGTTCCTTTAGTCTACCCGGACTAACACAGGTACGGTTTATATACAAGAGGAATAGGACATCAAGAAAGCATCCCAAATCCAGTCCAGTACAAAGTCATAAGTCCAATATTAGCCCATATGCCCGATACCAGTCTATAATGTCTCCTTCCGGCTCACAATGCCACAGGCCAGTAGGTGCAGAATCCTGGTGCTGGAAGGGGTCCCCTCATGGTTCCTCGCTTCCAGGGCTCAGGGTTCATCAACATCATCTAGTGGTGGTAGAAGTAACTCAGCGCTGACAGGGGTCTCCATGTGGCTTCTCCAGCTTCAAAGGTCTGGTTCCATCAGGGCAAGGCCGTATGCCTTCTCCTTCAGCTCTTCCTGCTCCTGGGATGCTGCTATCTTGTCTTGTCTGTAGTTCATTGTCTCTGAGACTAACTCCCAATGACTGGGGAGATAGCTTCTCATCTCCATGAGGAAAATCTCTCGAGATTTCCCAGACATATCAGGAGAAAGCCATGCCCACACGGAGGCCTCATTGGCTACTAAATGGCTATCTCCAGATTAACAGGCTAGACTCCAGCTCTATATCTCAATCATGAAATTTACAGAAGCACATGATTGCCACACTCTTTTAAGAGTTTGACTTCAAATAAGAACATAGAATTTATGGCAGAAGTCAGTGTTCGATGCAGTTTAAAGGTCTGAGGTCAGAAATGCATGTAAAATAAAGGGATAAAATAAAAACTATAGAGCTTAAATTTTGCTAGTCTAATCATTTAGAAGGAAGCTTTAAGATAACATTCCCCATTCAGAAAGGTTTTAACATCACGATGCTCCCTTCAGACTCTAAAAATATTATAACCTTTTTAAAGGTTAGTTCTCTTTGCACTCCATAAATGTAGGTTTGTGCTACACTGATATGTTGAAAATTATAATGAAAAACTGAAGTTTCTGCTTCATGAATTCATTCTCTCAGCTTCTGGTAATAGAAAGATTGGATAGCTAGATAGATACACCTCATTCTCAGTTCACAAACATGTTTAATTTTCAGGAGGCCACAACTGCTTCATTTGTCTTCTACTGTTTGTGCATTTTCAGTTACGTTTGTGCCATGTGCCTGGGCCCCTATGTGTATACTTATTTTTCTCTGATGATCTTTATAGATTTAAAGTTGACATGTAAATCTTTCATTCATCTTAAGTTTGTTTTTTAATATGCTGTGAGATATGAATTCAGTTTCATTTTATACAAATGGAGATCTTATTTGACCAGCACCATTTATTAAAGAGATCATCTTATCTCTTCTTCACTTAATGAATTTTGACCCTTTGTCAAAGATTGGCAGTTCCTAGGGAAATGGATTTACTTTAGGCATTACAATTCTGTTCTATTTAACTCTGAAAAGATTATGTCTTCTTGAGAACCTTTGAGGAATCCTGTGATGCAATAGTTACATGGTGGGCTGATTACCACGAGATCAGCAGTTTGAAAGCCACCAGGAGAGAGTTGGCACTTTCCACTCCTATACAGAGTTACATTCTAGAATATTCTCAGGGATATCTGTGTACTATTCTATAGGAAGACTACAAGTCAGAAGTGACTCCATGGCAGTGGCTGAGAGGACCCTATGACTGTACCATGATCTGTCTGTTGATTCTAAAATTGTATGGAGTGCTTCTTATGTACCAAAAAGCAATCAACTATAAGCTAGAGAAGGTCAAGATAAATACTAGATGATTTGAAGAGCTAAATGTGCAGAGAAAAGATAGACACTTAAGTGAATGGTCATAAGACAGTATGAAAACAGAGGAGTATATAAAGTTGGAGCACTTTGTGCACGTAAACCCACACCAAATATTTGGGGCTTAGAGAAGGCTATATATGGAGACCATGTGCAATATGCCTGAATGGTTAAACATAATCAGTTGGGTTAGACTGTTAGTCCTGGTAGACTAAAGAAGCAAAATTCATATACATGCATTTGTATATAAGGGAAAGGTTTATACACTAGAGCTACTGTACATCAGGAAAGTATCCCAGTCCAGTCCATTTCAAGGTCATATAGCCCATATGTCCAATACCAATCCATAAGTCCTCTTCAGACTCACAAAGCACATGCAGTGACACTGGTATGTGACAATCACAGGTCAGTGGGGGCAGAGTCTTGTGTATTCATGGTGGTAGAAGCATCTCAGTGCTGGCAGAACCTCTCTTTAGCTTTGCAAGCATCTCAGCACTGACAGAAGTCTCTGTGTGGCTTTTCCAGCTTCAGGGTAAGCCGATGTGGCTTCTCCTCTGACTCCTCCAGTTTTCAAGACTCAAGATCTATAAGCCTGCTGCTGTGCTGTCTTGTCAGTAGACCGTCTCCAAGAGACTGAACCAATTTCCTACTTTTCTCCAAGTAGGAAATGCAGTGAGATTTTTTCAGAATTCTCAAGAGAAAGTCATGCCCCCACAGAGGTCTCATTGACTATATCCAGATTGACAGGCTAGACTCTACCCCTACACTCCCAATCATGAAACTGACACATGACTGCCACAGACACCTAAATGAAATATGCTCTATCCTTCTACCTTGGCATGGAAATTTAAAGGCCAGGTTTCAGTTTAGAATTCATAGACTGTTCAGTTATGACAAAGCATTCCAATGCAGAGGAGCTGGTTTCCGGTTTCCAGACTGAGGTGCTAGGCAATGTTCCCTCCTTTTACTGTTCTTAGTTTCTTTCTGTGTTGTTGCTATTAGCTACTATACATGCAGCAAAAAGAAACAGTGGCTACTCCTTCAACATCCTCAGAACTGCTCTGATGTTTGAGTCCACTGTTGCAGCTACTGTGTCAGTCCATCTTGTCAAGCAGCTTTCTCTTTTCACTCCCCCTCTTCTATGCCAAGCATGGTGTCCTTCTCCATGGACTCGTTTCTCCTGAGAAACTAGAGAAAGTCTCTTCCTTCTTGTGTCTAAGAAGTATTCTGGATATACTTCCAAGACAGGTTATTTTTCTTTTGGCTGTCCACAGTACTTTCAATATTCTTTGTCAGCACCATAATTGAAGTGCACCAATGCGTCAGTCTTCATTATTCAAAGTCAACTTTCAAATGCATATGAAATACCATGGCACCAATACCATGGCACTTTAGTCTTCAAAGAAGCATCCTTTCTTATACTTTCAAGAGGTTTTGTGCAGCATATTTACCCAGTGTAATCTGTTTTTTGAGCTCTTGACTGTTGCTTCTGTAAGCGTTAATTGTGGATGCAAGCAAAGTTATCTTTGATGACTTTAACCTTTTCTCCATTCATTACGCTGGAACCTGTTGATGCACTTGTGAGGATTTTGGTTTTCTTTACATTAGGTTGTAGTCAATATCGAAGGCTGCAATCTCTGATATTCATCAGGAAGTGCTTCAACTCCTCCTCTCTTTCAGTAAGCAAGGTTATGCCATCTGTGTCTCAAAGGTTATTAATAAGCCTTCCTCAAATCTTGATGCCACATTCTTCTTCATATAAGCCCAAATCTCCTATTATTTCCTCATCATACTGGTTAAATAAGTATGGTGAAAGGATGCAACCTTGATGCACATATTTTCTGATTTTAAACCATGCAGTGTTCTCTCATTTGGTTCTCACTACTGCCTCTTGATTTCTATCCAAGTTCCACGATGAAATGTCTTGTAATTCCCATTCTTTTCTCATGGTCCACACAGTAGAGTGTCTTTGAATAGTATATAAAATACAAGTTAATATCTTTTTGGTATTCTCTGTTTTGAGATAAGATCCATCTGATGTCAGAAATGATATTCCTTGTTCTATGTCCTCTTCTGAATCTAGCCTGAACTTCTGACAGCTCCTCTATCAACGTAGTGCTGCAACCATTGTTGGATAGTTTTCATCAAAATTTCATTTGCATTTGATAGCAGTGATAGTGTTCAATGATTTGTGCATTTTGTTGGATCACCTTTCTTTGGAATAGGTAGTTAAATGGATCTCTTCCAGTCAGTTGACCTAGTAGCCATCTGCAATTTTCCTAGCATAGATGAGTGCTTCATTATTTTGTTGAAACATTTCCATTGGCCTGACATCAATTCCTGGAGCCTTGATTTTTGGCTCATACTTGGACCTTGGACTTCTTCCTTCAGTGCTGTTGTTCTTATTCATATGCTACCCCTGAAATGGTAGAATGTCAAAAAGTTCCTTGGGTACCATGACTGCGTATTCTTTCCATCTTTCTTTGGTGCTCCCTCTATCGTTCAATGTTTTGCCCACAGTCTTTCAACGTTGTAACACGAGGTTTGAATTTTTCTGCAGTTCTTTTAGTTTAAGGTATGTTGAGCAGGTCGTGCCTCTTTGGTTTGCTAACTCTAGGTCTTTGCACATTTCATCATAATATGTCACTTTATCTTCTCAAGCTGCCCTTTGAAATTTTCTTTCTGCTTTTTTATGTCATGTCTTCCACTTGTCTTAAGTGCGTATGATTAAAAGGAATTTTCAGTATCTTTTGATATACCCTTTGATCTTTTCTTTCATTCTTGCTTTTTTAATGACCTTTTCCTTTCTTCATGTATGATGTTCTTGATGTCCCGCTTCTGTTATTAATTTCAATAATACATCAAATATATTCACGAGATGCTCTCAAAATTCGTGTAGGATAGAATCAAGGTTTTATTTTTTGCTCTCATGGACTTGTTTTCATTGTGTTTTCCAACTTCAACCTGAACTTACATAGGAGCCATTGATGGTCTACTCCGTAGTCAGCCTCTCCCTTAGTTTTAACTGCTGATATTGAGCCTCTCCATTGTCTCTTTCTACAGATGAAATTAATTTGATTTTTGTTTATTCCACCTAGAGAAGTCCAAGTGTATAGTTATCTTCTTGTGTTGTTGATAGAAGATATCTGAGATGAAGAATTTGTTGGTCTTACAAAATTCTATTATGTGATCTCCAGCTTCATTTCTATCATTAAGTCCATATTTTATAACTACTGTTTATTATTCTTTGTTTTCAAATTTGCATCTCACCATCAGAAATTATCAGTGCATCTTAATTACATTTTTGATCAATATCAGAATGGAAACATTGGTAGAATTCTTCAATTTCTTCAACATTTGCTTTAATGGTTATATAAAACCTTGAATGATAGCTGTCTTGACTGAATTTCCTTGTATGTGGCTAGATACCATCTTATCAAAGACATCACTGTATTTCAAGGAAGATCTTGAAATGCCCTTTTTGACAATTAAAGCAACACCATTCTTCTAGATTATATCTTTCTTGGCATAGTAAACTATATATTTTTCTGATTAAAGATAACAAAAATTAGTCTATTTCAGCTCATAATGCTAGAATATCCATCCTTATCTTTATGTGCTGATTTCTATTTTGATGACTTTCAGTTTTCCTGGATTGATAAATGGGGGATTCCATTTTTGTTATAAATAGATGCTTATAGCTATTTCTTCCCATTTTGACGTGTGTCCCATCAGTAAATAAAAGTTCTGAAAGATTTACTTTCACAGGTTTTATTCCCCATCTCTACTTTGAGAAGGCATCTCTTCTTAAGTTGCATTTTTGGTGTTTTCCAATTGAAGGGTTCATCTTCTTGTATTCTGGCAGTATCTCTGGCAAAGTTCTGCTTCCATTAATGGGATTTTCAGTGGTTATTCTCTCAGAAGTGAATAGCTCATTCTTTCTTTCTACTCTGTTTTTGGTGTGGAAGTATTTTTTATTTTTATTTTTTGGACATAATCCACACATCACACAATTCAGTAGTTCAATAAAAATACTAGTATATAATGTATGGAGGGTTCAGGGGTGGTGGTATGGGGGAGGAAGGGTTTAAAGGGGAGCTGATATTAAGGAATTCAAGAAGAAAAGAAAAGGTATTGAAAATGATGAGGGCAGCAATTGTACAATTGATCTAATGGAACTATGGATTGTAAGAACTCCTAAAAAAATGTTTTGCTTTTAAAGACTTGTATAATCACTACCACAATCAATTTTAGAATACTTTAGTTTCCCCATAGTTAAATCACTTTTGTTTTCTGTTTTGTTTTTTTGGGGGGGCATCACTGCTCTCCGGTGGTGGGAGTAGGAGGCCCAGCCCCACTGCTGGAATTGAACCTCCATCCCAGTGGGCCGCAGTCCCACGCACAACCACTACGCCACTGGGGCTCAGCCCTAGTTAAATCAGTTTTAATGAGCTGTGTAATCATCATCAGATCTAGGACTCACTCCCCCTTCCCATGTGTATTGTCCCACCCCTCACCCTCCCTGTGTCCCACCCCTACCCCTAACTTCCCTACAAACCCTTGCATCAGTTCTTATCTCTATGCATCTACCACTTCTACGTTTCACAGACTGGAATACTCAACAGAAACAAAATAAAGTGACACTGATAAAATGATAATAGTACAAAGACAATAATACAAATAGGGAAAGAGAAACAAAGAGAGATAGAGAGAAAGAAAGTAAATGACCACCATGAATATTTAAATAGCCAGGGAATAAATTTTTGTCATGGAACTACCAAGAAATTTCAGGTTGATCAACTGACCAATGATCCATTCCATCCAGTGTAATCATGATTGCAATGATCCCTGTCTATTAGTAAAGCTGTTCAAGACCCTTCTCCCTGGAATCTGCCAGTGGCTTAATCTGACCAAGTACTATGTAGATGGATTTTAGGCTCCAACTGTCCTCCATAACCTTCTACAAATTGAGTGTTCACAATTTGGCTCTGATATTTTTTCCTTTGTGATATCTGAATTTTGTTATTGTCTTGGGATCACACAAGTTGATGTGCTTCTTCTATGCATTGATTCCTCGCTTAAATGACTTACTTGATTATAAGCCTTTAAGACCCCAGACACTATTCTGATTGATAACTGGCACCATCTGCTTTCGTCACCACACTTTGCTTTGGCACCCTTATCTTCAATGATCATCTTGAGAATGGAGCACAGCCATGTTATCAGAACCAACTGTTCCTGGATTGGGCCTGGAGTTCAGTGGGGTCAAGAACCCATCTGCCTGCCCCTGGGACATGCATGACCCAGCAGGATTAATTTGGTAGCTATATTATGACAAATTCAACCCCCCATAAGACCAACTACCCTGACAACAGCAACAAACTTACTAGCAGACCACTAAAGACAAACAAACATTCAAAACACAAACTAAAGGTAGGGTGGAAGCTTTTTGAAACCTAATCATTTGGTTTTTCCCTGCTGGCATTTGAAACACCAGTGATATACCTTTTATTATCACAGCAACACACCAGCCATTGATGTATAACAAACCAACAGAGAAGGGGTGGGCTTCTTTGTATAGGTAATGCACATCAAGAGACGTCGAAATGTTCAGGGAGCAATCCTATTATCTTTGAATTTCATTTTATTTGGACTTTCTAAGCCTCCTGATAAATGTGGACACCCTAAGTCTCATGTATAAGTTCCAACCACATTTTCCACAAATAGTGGTTCTTATGCACGGTTCAAGCTAGGATACACCCATTAATGGGATCACCTTGTCCTTACCTTAGGACAAAGACCAAGAAAATTGATCACCTATGTGTTAGGCCAAGTGGAATAGAGAAACAAATTCAGTGACACTCACATATGTGGAAGAAAGAGTTTTATATTAAAGAGTAATTGTGCATCAATAAAACATCCCCGCCCAAGCCAGATCAAGTCCTTAAGTCTGATACTGAGCTGTAAGTTTTATACTAGTCCTTAAATTCCTCTTCAGACTCACAAAGTTAAGTGCCATGATGCAGAATGCAGAAGCATCACCGGCGAGTTTGTGCAAAGTTCCATGGATCCAATGGCGGAAACTCTGGCAGTCTCCAAGTGACTCAGTAGCAGGAAGGTGAAGGTGGAGAGAGGAAATTCCCGGGTTCCTTTTATAAGAAGGCCATGTCCACCAGCAGGTGCCATCAGGCTGTAACCTGATTGAGAAGCTAAGCTCCATGTCTTCAATTATATATTTTCATGTTGACGTGGCATTATGTAACTACCATAGCCTAGGAGATGGAAGTAGTACTTTGGTCATTTAGATGTGGAACTATTTAGGTATTAGAGTATGACCTACAAGGGGGATGCATCACTCGATGGACCCATTCCTTTGCTTCTAAAGGATTTTCAACCTACAATGAAGGCTTTGGTAGTTACATTAACTTCATATTGACTTGAGAACTAAAAGTATGTCTCCTTTGTTTGGAAGAACAATGTTGGTGCCTCCTTATGGACATGACCTTCTCATAAGGAGTGTCTTGGGAACTGCCCCTTCTCTCTTTGACTTCACTTTCATGCCTGCGAGCCACCTGAGCGCTGTGTAAGCCCTGTGATGTGGCCCTCACCATTGAATCCATGCAACCCTACACCCAACAGCCTGTGATCTTCCTGCATTCTGCTTTATTGCATGTGGCTGTGTTAGTGAGTCTGAAGAGGGACTTATAGACTGCTATTGCACTTACAGACTAGTATCAGACTTAAGGACTTGAGTTGGACTGTGGTGGAATGTCTTAGTGATACATGATTATCTTGATATAAAGTTTTTCTTACATACACATGAATGTCATGGAATTTGTTTTTCTAGTCAATCTAGACTACTATGGGATTATAGAAAGGCCATTCCCCAGATCTATCATGGGTTTAAAGGAAGCTGAACTTTGCCCCCACTGTAGGAAGAGAACTCTTTGGGTGAGTCAATGGCACTCAAGATTCAATAGTAAGGGATTTCCATGAGCAGAAACTCCTCAACAACAAAATAGAGGAAGGAGCTAAATTCAAGCCCCATGTGACAGAGCATGGAAAGCAAAACCTCTGCCTTGCCCTGCAAAAAAAAAATCTTTGAAAGACAATCACAGGTATTCTCAATCTCACAGCAGAAGACCAAATCTCGCCAAACTGGCAAAAACCCAGTTTCTGTTCTGGTTGCAGAAAGTTTGACTAACCAAGTGAAGGCTCAGAAGCCTTCAGAGCACCCCATAAATTCCAAAAAACAGGAATTTCTTACTGAAAGAGTAATGCAGTTTTTAATCAAGAAAGTTTAATCTAAATACTCAAAAAGTTAAAATTTATGCTGGAGTTAATCAGAGTTGTGATGAAACACTAAAAGCTGAAATTAAGTCAGAAATTATTAACTGCAGTAATTGGGGTCTGCTACCTAAAAGAACTGTATAATATTTTTTGGGAAGGTCGAATCTAAATTATCAAAGTGTTCTGTTGGTTGATGGAATTAGTGATCAGGACTATAAAGAAGAAATTAAGGCAGTGATGAAATCTGATATAGCATGGTTTATAAAGAGGGAAGATTGCTTAAGCCAAATTTTGCTCCCTTGTATTTCCAGAATAAAAATTTATATTTATCAGAAAACAGTACTTAAGAAGTTTCACCACTCTATATTAAATAAAGGGTTTTTTTGGGGGGTGCTGTTGTGGGGAAAAGAATGCCTCCACGTGGACATAGAAATTGAATGGAAAAGGTTTTAAGTTATGAATTTGAAGTCATTTTCTCAGGGCATTCAGGAAGGCCTAAGACCCACCCAATAACTTTCCCTAATTACTGCTTGGAAGAAATCAGAGAAGTTATCCAAGGCAGACTATTGCAAAATTGTAAACTCCTACAGTGTGTAAATCCTGATGGGCAATATGGCTTAATTGAACCAGTGACTTTATTGGTAAACTTGGAGAAAAAATATTTGATTGGCAAGTTAGTTTGAGAACAGCTGAACAAATGTATTAAGAATTTTTGCAGCCTTTCATATCATCTGGAATGTGCTAAGAAGTTCTCTAAATTAGTCAACTCTCTGAATTTTCTAAGAGCTGGCAGCTGAAATTTACATAATAATGAACTCTTATCTAAGTAGCTATACTAGTTCAAAACCTAGCAGGTTAACTAAGATTGCTAACAATACTTTTTCATCTGCATTATGAATACAGAGGGGGGGATAGGAGACATAGTATGTGTGACAAATTTCAGTTAGTCATTTTAACCAAAAAATTTTTCTCCTTACTAAAAACTTGTAACAGAATTAGGGCAGACAAACCCATTTTAATTTGTACAGAGAAAGCTGACCTAAGAAGTGCCAAGAAGACGGAAATCATGTTTAGGATCTAGGTCCAATTGTCACCTGGAGACAGAGCTACACACTTATGCTTTTGTAGAATAAAGCTGATGGACTCTCCATAGAAGGATGCAATTTTGGAGGAAAATGAAGGAAACCAAGATGGAGAAACCACCCAATATGAACCTTGATTCTGTTTCCAGGTTGCTGACCCCCCAAAGGAAAGAGCTATTTGCTTATGTTTTTATGGGCAAATAGGGGGATTTCCCTTCAGCCAGCAAGGCCCAGAAGAAGCAAGGAGGGAAGTTGATGCTATGACCTGAGATTAGAAGGAACAACTGGATGCCCCAATGAGGAAGGCAAAAATTTTCATGTCACCCTGTATTTTGAAACTCTGCCTTTCCAGCTGCGTAGCTCCAGCTGCTCAGACATTGACTCTCAAGCAGGGAATAACTGGCTGGTCTGAAACCAGCTACGGCTTCTATAGGGTGATGGGTGAAGCATTTGCAGTCTATGAAAACTCCACTACTGTGGTGGAGAGAGGAGACCTGTAAAAATAGTAACCTGTAAAGTTATGTGTTATCAGCATGTCATTGCTGACTCAAATGTCCAGGGCCACATGGAGAGGTACTAAGAAATAACACTAGAACTCTTACCGATTAGGGCCACCACGGAAAATTTCTAACTAACTGCTCAGAGGAATCCAATATCACTTCATGTGATGATGTCAGTAATTGTGAGTGGCAAAAGACACCCTCCCTCTCCGCCCCCCCCCCCCCCAATGGTATTGCTGCTACCAGGTCAAAGTTGATGATCTGCCATGCAGAAGCCCTTGCGCCTCTGTGCCCCAGGTTACTGAAGCTAGTGACAGGGCCTGAACAGTGGAACCGGTGAAAATTACCAAGCCATTAACAGGCTATACAGGAAGCTTTTCTGACACCGGTCGTTCTGGCTGTACTTATGCTTTTCACAAGAAGGAGACTTGATACATAGCCTCATGTGTAAAGCTGCCTTAAGTACGTGCTGTAGAAAACATCATTATAAATGAAACTGTTCACAGTGCCACTTGCCATATTTGTAAATTGTTCACTTGCAGTGACCATGCTCTGTTTATAAACCATTTAAAGGACAATAGCCTCATCCTGAAGAGCACGATGGGGGTGTGGATACCGGTGGAGATGAAGCACAGATGGGCGAGTAGTCCAGAATCATCCTCCGTGTTACAAGTGTGTCCAAGATGCTGAAAAAGCTCACCGATTCAGGGGAATGTAAATTGTAGCTATGATTGAACTAAAGCTATTGCCATCAATGCTGCAATCACTGGGGGAGCTCTATAAGAACCCATCAAAACTGAACATCTTGTGATAAATGGCAAGTGAACGCCCATCATGTCTGGGTCACTCAGTCAAAGGTGGACGATGAACTGGGAGGAAAGGTAGTGTAGTTGCAGCAAACTGTCCAGTGGATGGGAGAACAAATTATGAACTTGCAACATCAATTAATGCTAAAATGTGCTTGGAATGTTACTGATTTCTGTGTAACCAAGCTTACCCATATAAAATATTGCATGATTGGGATTTGATTAGGAAATATTTGCAATGATTAAGAGAAACATTTCATTCTATGCATTCTATACATTCAAAGGCTGGCTCGAGGTTTCTCTTAGTTATAATATGAATAAACAATCAATGAATGGCATGGGAAGGTTGGATCCTTGAGCTGGGGCACAAAGTATTCCACATAGCTTAAGTTCCAGTCTGAGTGTGTTATCATCATAATTTTGATACTCACAGTCTCATGTCACTTCTATAGGAAGCTAAGAGATATGAAGAGACCATGTTGACACTGTGACACTTTTAAATATTGCATGTAATATAGGAGGGGAAAATTCAGGAAACTAACACTGAGGGGAATAAAACTGGGACTAATTCCTTGACTGGTATGAGGAAATCTGGAAGACTAGTACCCCATGGCAGGAAAACTGCCACTCTTGTAGTTGGAGATATGGTTCAAATATATTTTACTAAGGTGGTCTACATTTTCTACAGTTTCTACCCTTCAAGCTATGCTGCCTTAAGGTAAACAAATGATTGATTTTACCTCTCTATAGAAGCAGACATTTCTATTGTCTCTATTTCTTCCACCACAGAATCCAACTCCTCTCACGCTTTCCCCAAATAGCAGATGGGTTTGGAAGGACTTTATCCCCCATACCTGGATTCAAAATATTTACCATAAACCTGAACTTTTGGCTATATTAATTTGGTTATTAAGTTTGCCTTGACAGCCTTCAATGTCTAGAAAATAACCACTTGGCCCCTGGCTCTTTTAAATTTTATATATAAAATGAAAGGTGGAATTATGGGATATGATAAGCCCATTCCCCAGATCTGTCTCCCCCAAAGTTATGCCAAATGCTAGAAACTGTTTACCAGCACTTGGTGGGAGGGCAGATGCTGAAAGATATCCTCTCTGAAGGCTTCAGTCATCCAGATGCCATTGTCTGCCATAATAGGTAGGGCTTACTCCCGCTGTTAGGACAATGGGTTACTGCCTTCAAAAATTTGGCTAAATCGAATCTCCAGCTCAAGGGCAATCAAGGTTAGGAGCCTACATGAGTCTGGAGTCTGCCCTTCTAGTCATATGTATACCCCCAATCCCTCCCCTTCCTATTGTGGGTATGCCCCTAGATTGTCCCCCTCATTGCTGTATAATCTATAGTGCAACCCCTTTCTGTGACATATGGCTACCTGAAATCATGCTCTCCAAATTGATATAAGCCTTGGTTAGAAATTAAGGCCACTCCTGGCCTCTCCCGGCTGTTGCCTCTTCTTCTCTCCTGCCCTCTGCCCATGCTGTCCACAGACCTGACTGGTAAGATCATGGCTTTCCAGATGGTGAGCATGCTACCATAAAATGTACATGATCATTTTATTCTCTCCTATTATTCTCTATAACTTTATTATAATACATATATCTTAACCATATAATTGCGCCTATCGAACCCACAACTGGTAGTGGGGACTGGCCATTCCCCCACAGGCTAACACAAGGGCACAGCTAGAAAACAGCAATATAAAGGCCTTCTGAAGAACAAATATAGTCAATATTCTGTGTGGGTAACAATACAGTATTTCCTAAATCACTTCGTCATATTTTTCTTGAAATGAAGCATCCTAAAAGTATTTCATTATTCGATATTTAGACACAATGAATTCCTGTGTTTTTAAATTTTCTATCCCCAACCTGATGAACTGTTTAAAGAAGTGCTATTTCTGGACATTAAAAGCATTATTATCCTATATTTAAGTAATAAGCTACCACTAGGGAAGAGAAAATGAGAAAAAATACTTCTTTTGGGCTCTGAGGCCCTATATAAGGTCAGAAGTATAATAAGACAAAATTCAAAGACAAAGAACCAGGCATTTTCAAGTATTTCTTTCTACCAGACATTTTCTCTGTGACTGGCTGTTTGCATCTCCTTCCATCTGCAGACCAGCCTTATTCTGCGCTGGTTTTCATTGAGGCTAAATGCGTCTAATACAGCTCAAGTTGAGCCAAGGCCAGGTGTCTTTTTATTGCACATGTGCTGCATCTGTTTCACCACGTATCTTGGATTTCCCTTCATGGACTGTTTTCCTGGATTTTTCTCATCTCTGTTCAACCTTTCCGCTTAGATGTCTCTCAGTGTCTACATAATGTCCAGTTGTTCATCACCTCCATTACACCTCTGGCTGTGTGCCATGTTGTATTTTCTAGTACTCATTTTCTTCCAACTTCCTGTCTTTGTAATTTGTCACATCCAATCTGTTAGGCTTTCTCTAGGTGGTAATTAAGAATCTGATAATTGCCTGAGAAAAATGCAGTGGAACAAATTGTTGCTACAGTACATCCATAGTCATTATATGCAAGTGAGCTTGTGATACTGCCCATTCATCCTGCTCTCTCATTCTAGGATTTCCCTCCAACTTTCAATGATATCTACTTTGCCTGCCTGTGGTGAAGGAAATTATTTGGTATGATGTTTCTATCCAGAGTTTTTGTGACTCCACGAAAGAATTTGTTGGGACCATTCCATTGAAGTAGGGTCTGTGAAGCAGTACTAAAAGGGGTTAGTCAGATTTTTCTTTCCACTGGATATATAAGGAGCAACCTCAGAAGCAAGAAGAGAGAGAACTCCACGAGGAGAAAAAGGAGGAGCCATGCTTGTCTGGAATACCTGGGTGGAGACATAGTCATCGGAGCTGTGGCAGCTGGAAAGCCCATGAGATGAAGAGATGACTTTGGACCGGATGCTGAGGAACTTTGTAGGAGTCCTGGATCCCTAAGCCCTAAGCCCTAGTGGTTTTGTGTTGGGCTGTGATCCCTAAGGTCATAAATTTGAAACCATCAGCCACCCTGTGGGAGAGTGACAGTGCTTTCCACAGCTCCAAAATGTTAGTCTCAGAACTCACAGTGGCAGTTGTACCCTGTCCTATGAGTTGGCATCTACTTGATGGCCCTGAATTTTTTATTTTTTAATGGAATTTTGTAAAAAGCAGAGACCAAAGGACCATGTGTGATTGAGAGACCAAGGACTAGAGTGAGAAGCCCAACTGTTAGCATAACTGAAAGAGGCAGTGCAGACACAAGAACTGGATCCTTCCTAGGCCTGTTAGATGCTGTCTGTTAGCGTTTCTATTAAGCTCGCATAATCATGAATATCATCTGCGAGTGCCGGGTGGTCCTTGAAATGGATCTCTGAGCCCACTAGAGAAGTGCGGTGCTATGGAAGAGATGATTGGTGTCACAACAGGGTGGAGGAATCTGGAAGACAGAGGCAGGTCTGACCTCTGCAGCCTAGGAATCCTTGGACAGATGTGGAGTTCGATTCTCCTCTTTTCTGGAGCTGCCGGAGGGGATCAGCTATGACGTCTATACCTTTTCCTCACAGCCCTCACTACCCATAGCCAATTATTTTTTTTTATTTTAGATAAAAGAATACATTGAAGCTTTAAGAAATAATCCCCTTAATTTTAGCTACCAAGTTTATAAGCCTGCCTATTGTGCTCAGGAAAAAAGCCAATTCACTTAGCAAAGCCTGTCTCTGAGGCTAGATCCTACAGATTTTATCCTGTATCCCAGACTGGTAGATGTATACATATATGTATGTAGATAATATATTTGTATGCTTAGATACATGTGCATGCATATGCATTTATATAAACATATATATTCAGCATGTAATCAATAAAACATTTTTAAAAATTATTTTATTGGGGGCTCAAACAACTTTTATCACAATCCATGCATACATTCATTATGCCAACCACTTTGTACATTTGCTGCCCTCATCATTCTCAAAATATTTGCTTTCTATTTGAGCCCTTGGTATCATCTCCTCATTTTCCACCTCACTTCCTGCTCCCACCACCCTCATGAGTCCTCAATAATTTATAAATAATTATTTTGTCATATTTTACACTGTGTGATGCCTCCCTTCACCCACTTTTCTGTTGTCTGCCTCCCAGGGAGTAGATTATATGCAGATTTTGAATTGGTACCCCCTTTCTACCCCACCTTTCCTCTCCTCTCCTGGTGTCACCACTCTCGTCACTGGTCCTGAAAGGATCATCTGTCCTGGACACTCTGTGTTTCCAATTCTTATCAGTATCAATGTTCATCTTCTGATCTAGCTGGACTTGAAAGTCAATTTGGATCATGATAGTCAGGGTTGAGGATGCATTTAAGAACGAGAGGAAAGTTGAATGCTTCATCATTGCCAAACTGCACCCTGGCTTCTCTCCTCCCTGAGACCCTTTTGTAAGGGGATGTCCAGGTGCCTACAGATGGGCTTTGGGTCCCTAATCTGCACTCCATCCCCATTCACAATGATATTATTTTGTGTTCTTTGATGCCTGATACTTGATCCTATTGACACCTAATGATCACACAAGCTGGTGTTTCTCCCATGTGGGCATTGTTGCTTCTCAGCTAGATGGTTGCTAGTTTATCTTCAAGCATTTAAGACCCCAAATACTATATCTTTTGATAGCTGGGTACAATCAGCTTTCTTCACCACATTTCCTTATGTACTTGCTTTGCCTTTGGTGATTGTGTTGTGAAGGTGAGCAGCATGGAATGCCAGTTTAATGGAACAAAGTGTTCTTGCATTGAGGGAGTACTTGAGTGGAGGCCCAATGTTCATCTGCTACCTTAATACTAAACCGATACATATATGAGCATAGATCTATTTTCCGATCATCAATTTACATATATTTACATAAGTATATGCCTGTATTTAGACCTCTATAAATGCCCTTTGCCTCCTTGTTCTTTCCCCTACTTCCTTTTACTTTTCTCTTGCCCCACTATCATGCACAACCTTCATTTGGGTTTCAGTAATTTCTCACAGTTGCACTGCCCTTGATCAATCCCTACCAGGTCTCTTACACCCTCGTTGCCACCGATTTTGGATTACTTATTATTCCCTTGTCCCTGGGCTGGTTAGCACCACTTCCTTTCCCCCACCTCTCCCTTTCCCATGTTCCCCTGGAACTATTGATCCTGTTGTTTTCTTCTATCCAAATGATTTATCTAGCCTATCTTACCTACATAGACCTGCAGAGATAATAATACACACACACACACACACACACACACACACAAAGAACAAGACAAAGACAGAAAAGAAAAGAAAACATTGACAACAAAAAGCAGTGACACACAAAAAGAAAAGCCTGTAGATAATTCAAGGTCTATTTGTTGACTTTTAGGAGTGTTTTCCAGATGAGTCTGAGGCAGTGCCCCAAGGTATATTTTTGGTGCACCCTCGGGACTTCCTTGCTCTGCTCCCCTTGCTGTTCTGCTGCAGGCTCTTCATGTTTTGCCTCGGTGTGGTGGGATCAGATTGGGCATATCCCACACTATATCTCCAGTATTGTCCTCTGTAGGGTTATGGGACAGTAAGGGATGTTGTGCCCCATAGTGGGACCTCTGGGGCTGGTCATATGGTCCTCTCTGTGCTGCTCTGAGCGGCTTGAGGGGCCAGGATGTGCTCCGCTGTCTCTTTCTCCCCCTTCATTTGCTACCATGTGCTCTGATCAGACGTGTCCCTCTACCTACACTGTAGCTTCAGGGCTGTCCTCTGAAGTAAATTCCTCTGGTGCAAGGGGCAGTTTTTCACATAGTTGGAATTGGGACTGGCCACTCAGACCTCTCTACTGGTTCTCAATAAAATATTTTGGTTTTTTGTTTTGTTTTGTTTTGGGCATCACTGCTCTCCAGTGGTGGGAGTAGGAGGCCCAGCCCCACTGCTGGAATTGAACCTCCGTCCCAGTGGGCCGCAGTCCCGCGTACAACCACTACGCCACCGGGGCTCAGCCCTTTCAATAAAATATTTTAATGAGATTTTAAAAATTCTCTTTACACTAAGTCTTAGAAAACCTGTTATATATTTTTTCTGCTATAGATTTTATACTTTAGAATACCTAATTCCAATCATACAACTGAACACTAAGAAGCCACCGGTATCAATAGTCATTGTATTTGACACTGCAGCTCTAGAACATAGTGCCCAGTTTAGAAAATTACCAGATGCAAGGCACATTCAGATTTGTCAAATGAAGGCATTAATGGTTGCTATGTGCATGGAAGGCACCTTGATGTCTTAGTAGTATGTGTTGCGTCAAGGTCAGCAATGGAAACTACCAGCCATTCCCAGGAAGCAAGACAGGGTGTACTGTACCTATACAATGTTACCATCTTGGAAACACCCAGGAGTAACCCTGCCCTGCCCTAGGGGCTCACCATGCGTCAGGATCAGCTTGATGGTACTGAGTTTGGGCTTTCTGGTATGTGCATGGAACTATATAGTAAGCATTGGAAGACTACTCCCATGGTCATTGTTTCAAACCCACTAGCTTCTCTGCAGGATAAAGATGAGACTGTTTTCACCTGTGAACATCTAAATCCTTGGAAACCACGTATAGCTTCACCGTGAGTCACAACCAATGCAATGCACTGGGTTTAAGCTGGATGTGTAGTTCTAGCGGTTCTGTGGGTTAGTTGCTGGATCACTCCTGGGATGGTGGGTAGTTCAAACCCACAGCTGCTCTACAGGAGTGTGTGAGTCCAGATAGACTAGAGAAACAAATTTGTAGTCACTTACATGTCGATAGGAAAAGGTCTTATGTAGAAGAGCAATTGAATATTAAGAAAACATCCCAGCCCAGTCCAGATCAAGTCCATAAGTTTGATAATAGCCCATATGTCCAATACCAATCTATTCAGTCCACTTCTGACTCAGGAAATACATGCAATGATGCTGAAAGCAGGATGATCACAGGGCAATGGGTGGAAAGTCTTGTGGACCCAGTGGTGGTGTAAGTATCTCAGCACTGGCAGGGGTCTCCAAGTGGCTTTTCCAGCTCAGGGCACTAGAGTAGCTCCATGTGTCTTGTCAATGGCAATGGCTCCCAGGGAATGAGCAGAGAGAGTGTTCCTCCTGCCTTCAAGGAGGAAGAATGAAGAAGTTTCCAGACCGGGATATGAAGTGGAAGGCCATGTCCACACAGTGGTCTAATGGCAATGACCTGATTGACAGGCTAGACTCTACCCTTCCACTCTTAATCCTCTCAAATTAACAAACAATTATATAACTACCATAAGGAGGAAGATGAGGCTGTCTCCTCCAGTAAATATTTTTTCTCTTTTTTTAATTGGAGGCTCATACAATTCTTACCACAATCTATCCATCCATCCATTATATCAAGAACATTTATACATGTCCAGTAAAGATGTACAGTTTCAGAAACCCACTATGGGGTTGATAAAGGTTAGCATCAACCCAATCACCATGAGGTCTTCAGTTCAATGTTCAGGCTGTTTTTTCAAAAGCCCTGATCAGCTGACCCAAAGAAAGAGGCTAAATTACGCATATCATCTCTATCTAATTTGTGGGTGTGTTTGCTCCCCCAGCAACCTATGTCTAATCATTCTCAGCTGGTTCACCCATATCCAGTTGACCTTGAAAAATATGTAGCTGAGTTGCCTTCAGTGTTTAGTCTGAAAGATATAGGGAAGAAAGGAGAATTTCCATAGAGTCAACTTTCAATATACTTCTGGGACTGGTATTGGGTGGGGGAGTGGGTGAAGAAGAATGTTCCAAATTTCTAAATGTCTTTCCATATTCTTCATGATTTGGTCATGTTCCCTATTTATGACTTCTTAAAAATTGTGAGTTGGGTGAAAGTTTACAGAGAAATATATCTTTCTACTCAACAATCCATACACCTTTTGTTTGGTGGCATTGATTGCAAGCCATACAATGTACTGCACGCACTCTTCTCCCTCCCTCTGTGTTTATTATTTGTCTTCATTTTTCTTATCCAGCCCTTCCTAACTTGTGAGCTTAATCCCTAGGTGATGCTGCCCTTGTGCTTTCAAGTGGTTGATTAGTCTAAATACTGGTATCCCCCTGCTGCTATTGTTTGCCATATAAACCTTTCTATCATTCTGCTGAATGTAACACCACTAAGGGAACCAGTGCTAAGTTTAAAGGGTATCCAAGAGTTTCTGTCTTGGAATTTCACCAGACTGTGTCAGACTTGCAAGGTTAGTCTTGTTGAGTATTTTGAATATTGTCCCATATTTTTCTCTCTGCTTATCAGACCCTTTCAATACAGTCCTTTTCAGAATAGTCAGTCGTGGGAGTTGAGCCTCATCTAGTTATTCTGACATCAAAGATATGGAAGCTGGTTTTCTACATGAGTCCTTAGAAGTAAATGCTTACTTGCACGGGTGACTCCCTGTTTGCTTCATAGAGATGAAGCGTTGCCTATTATATGGTGGGTCATAAGCTTTTAAGATCCCTCTTACTACTCACCAAAAATGATATAAAATATTGTCCTTATGAACTATGCGATGTCAATTGACCTGTGTCACCCATAATCATGGCCCTTAACTTCAGGGCCAGCAACTCATTTTTCCAAGGTGTTTGATTATAACTAAACGTTTTCACAGCTTTCTTCCCTGTGCCCTCTCCTAGATTCATAGAAATAGTTGTAGGACATATAAACACATACATGTAAATGTGTTCTGTCATACTATGCATATTCATGGGAATAGACCATGAATCTTCCCACCTGTGTTCACCTTTAGTGTCAATCTATGTGTCTACTATCAATTATTATTACTGTTATTCTAAGAGTCTCTCAATGGCAGTGTTTATCTGTTCTGCCTTTAACCTTTGCATCCCTCCCTTTTTTAAATTCCTCTAATGAATGTCATGTTCAAGTAATCCTGGTGGCCCAGTTGTTAAGTTTTCAGCTGCTAACTGAATGGGTGGAGGTTTGAACCCACTAGCTTTTTCTTGGATGAGAGATTTGGCAGACTGCTTCCTTCCATTGGGAGCAGTTCCACTCCGACCTATAGAATTGCCATGACTTAGAATGGATACAGTGGCACCTAACAACTTACAATAAAAACTCTCCTTAAAAATCTTTTTCCCACTTCCCACCAAAGCAAGTTTATTCTTACTTGTCTATGAGTGCTTTGTTCACATCAGCAGAAAAGACTTTCCAAACAACCTCTGTTATAATCAAGGTTAACAAGATTCCTTTATCATTTCTTCTCACAGGACTATAAAGCTCTTGTCATAGAATTTATCCATTTAATGTTATGCAATTGTTTTCTTCCAAGTCTGCAAATCTTTGTCCTATTTTATTTGCTAGTTGAGATAAATCAAGCCGTGACTGCAAACGAAACAGAAAGGAATTTTATTATCTGCCAATACAAAGAGGAGCAGCATGCTCCAAAAGGCCATGTGTTCCTTAAATTGGGGCACCTTGGCCCTTTATCCTGCCATACTTCTGGAATTCTGACCCCTCCTCACCCCTCCTTGTTCTCCTTGTTTTCTCAGTCCATAAAGGGAGGTCTAGTTAGTGAGTCATCTTTTCCCTGATGTTCTCAAGATGAGCCTCTTGGTTTAGAAATAGGCTCAGGTAAAACAATGGGTCAGATGATTGTGGTTCCTGCCAGTGGCTCTTGGGTCCAGGGTCATTTGAAGGATACTTCTGTGTTTACTGTGCACACTCATTTGGAAAGAATGAGCATTTCACTTTATTCTGGGTCATTCTTTGAAATAGAGTCTTAATATGAAATGGTGTTTGTGTTAGTCCGGGTAGAGTAGAGGAACAAATTTCAAAGACACGCATATAGATATAAAGAAAATGTTTATATACAAGAGGAACAGGACATTGAGCCCAGTCTAGTTCAAAGTCATAAGTCTGATATTAACCCCTATACCAGAAATCAGTCTATAAAGTCTCCTTCCGACTCATGAAGTCACAGGTTAGTGGGTGCAGAGTCCTGGCGCTGACAAGGATCTCCACATGGCTCCTCGCTTCCAGGGCACAGGGTCCATCAACAGCAGAAGCAACTCATCGCTGGCAGAGGTCTCCATGTGGCCGCCCCAGGTTCAGAGATCTGGCTCCATCAGGACAAAGCCGTGTGGCCTCTCTGCCATCTCCTCCAGCTTCTCAGACGCTGCCATCTTGTCTCATCCATGATTAACCATCTCTGAGACTAACTCCCAACAACTGGGAACTAGCTTCTCATCTTCACGAGGGAAATATCGTGAGATTTCCCCCAAGTCTCAGGAGAAAACCATGCCCACATAGAGGCCTCATTGGCTACTCAATGGCTATCTCCAGATTAACAGGCTAGACTCCACCCCTACATTTCAATCATAAAATTAACATAAGCACATGACTGCCAGAGTGTTGAATATGATAAGTTCAGAACATATGTTCCCAAACTTATTTGTCCTACCACCCCCCTTTTCAGAAAAACAAGACAAAACAAAAACTCAGTATCCCCTGACAATTAAAAGCATTTTACTATAGTCCACAATCTAGGCTAAAACTTAGGTGTCTAATTTTGTAATCCACCCCCCCTCCCCGGATGTTTTCAGCACTACCCCAGGTCCCTCCAGCAAGTAGTAGCTATCATTTTGGGAAACACTGATCTAGATAGTAGAAGGTTGGGTCCCAAAATACCAAATGGGGCTGAGAGTCATAGAAAAGGAGAAATTGTTCAGCCTTCATTGGGAGAAGAGGAAAGTTAAAAGGAAATAGAGAAAAGAACTAGGAGGCAAAGGGCATTTAGAAAGATTTAAATATAGGTATGTACATATGTAAATATATTTTTATATGATGATGGGGAAATAGATCTATATACATATCTTTATGGGTTTAGTTTTAAGGTAGCAGTTGGGCATTGTGCTTCTACTCAAGTACTCCCTCAGCACAAGAACACTTTGTTTTAATAACCTGGCATTCTGTTATGCTTACCTTCCTGACATGATCACTGAAGACAAAGAGAGAATATAAGCAAATGTGTGGAAGAAAGCTGATGATGTTGGGATATCAAAAGATATAGAAAGTCTTAAAGGCTTGAAGGTAAACAAGTGGCTATCTAGCTGAGAAGCAACAAAGCTCACATGGAACAAGCACACCAACCTGTGTGGTCATGAGGTGTCAGTAGGATCAGGTTTCAGGCATCAAAGAGCCAGAACAAAAATTCATATTATTGTGAATGAGAGGGAGAGTAGAGTGGAGTAGAGTAGAGTAGACTAGAGTCCAACTGTAGGCAAATGGACATCCCCTTACAGAAGGTTGCAGGGAGGAGATGATCCAGTCAGGGTGCACGAAAAATATACCTTTCCTGTAGTTGCTTAATGCTTCCTCTGCCCCACTATCATGACCTCAATTCTTTCTTATAAATCTGGCTGGAATCGATCATGTACTTGGGTACAGATAAGAGCTGGGAACATAGGGAATCCAGAAGAGATAAACTCCTCAGGACCAATATTGAGAGTAGCCATACCAGAAAAAGAGGGGGAAGGTGGGGGGGAGAAAGAAACACTGATCACAATGATCTACATATAACCCCCTCCTAGAAGGGTGGACAATAGAAAAGTGGGTTCAGGGAGATATTGGTCAGTGTAAGACATGACAAAATAATAATAATTTATAAACTGTCAAGGGTTCATGAAGGAGGGAGGAGGGGAAGAGAGGGTAAAAAAATGAGAAGCTGATACCAAGGACTTAATTAGAAAGAAACTGTTTTGAAAATGATGGTGGCAACAAATGTACAAGTGTGCTTGACACAATGGATGGATGGATGGATGGATGAATGGATGGATTGTGATAAGAGTTGTATGAGCCCCCAATAAAATGATATTTTTAAAAGGAGATATTGGTCTAAGAGTTTCATGATCTCTATGCAGTTATTTAGTCAATACCTCTCTCCTTATACCAGGCCATAACCCATGACATTTCCATAATAAGGACTATATCTGCCACATTGGAGTCCCTGGGTGGTCCAAATGATGAACTTGCTTGTCTGCTAACTGACAGACTGAGTCTACTCAGAAAGCACAGAGGAGGTCTGTTGATCAAATTTTGTAGAAGCAGCCTTTTCAAACCCTATACACCCACGGGGTTATCACAAGTTGAAAATAACTTAATGGAAACTGCTTTTGCATTTTTGCTCATTTGATTTTTGTTTTCATCAGACCTAGAATGATTCCTCAATAATACTTGAGTGAAGTGGGAAACAATTAATAAATGAATTGGCTCTTAATGTTGACAAGAGATGTTGGAAATTACCATATTTTTTCAGACCATAAGACATACCAGATCATAAAACACATCCAGGTTTTAGAGCACAAAAACAAGAAAAAAATATTCTGGACCATAAAATACCAGTATACTAAAATGTTCTGGGGTACCACACCTTTGGACCACTTTTTTTGGAAAAAAGTGCATGTTATGGTTCAAAAAATACTGTACAAATTTTATCCTCAGTAGACAGTTTTTGGTCTCCAATGGGATGTTTTTATGTTGAATTCATTCCATTGAAAATTTATTTTTTTTCTCATAAATTCAAACTGCCCTGAGTAACTTTCCACCAACTCAGGCTTATTGGAAACAGGAGCAGATTTGGTTTTATCTTAATCACACTTCCTTTCAATATTTGAATACTTTTATCATGTGTCTTCTATGTCTTTTCTTCTCCATCATGAATAAACATGATCGTTTCAATAGTTCCTGATTTGAGATAGTTTTCAAGATCAACGATCCCCTTCCCAAACTGAGAATGCTTCAATGGACAGCGAAACAAGGAAGAAGTAACAGCCATGAAGATCTCATGCATTCAGCACAGAGGCTTTGACTCATTACTTTGAGACTAGGAAATTGTTTCTTTCCTTCTACCACTTATACTTTAAATTACAAAGTCATCGAGCTACCAAACTGCAATATCTCCAAGGAGAATTTTACCTACAAGGAATGAATCTAGAGGACATGTGGGATTTATTAGAAGTACTTTTCTTGGAGCAATTTGTTGACAAATACTCAAGAAGTAGTGCAGAGTGATCAGTAATAATAAAGCCTTATGGAGATAATTTCCCCACATGCTGCCTGAAATAGGAACTGAGCCAGATTTTTTACCTAAAGGTAGGTTTTCTGTACTTTTTCACTAGTATTTTTTATAGGTTATCTGCGAAGTAATTTCAGATGTTTCAAATCTAAGCCTACATAAAAGTTTAGCTTTATTAAAATAGCAAAGGGGTTCTATTAACTCCATTTGTTAAGCATAGCCAGCAACTGAAAATAAGTAAAATGTAAATCCCCCTACTAGCATTCCATCTCCCCCCACTAAGCCACTATGTTAAATTGATGCAATTACTTCCAGAATGAGGAAGAAGGTTGTTGCATTGAACAATTGTCTGAAAGGCTCAGGAAAAGGACACAGCTTAGTCTTTCAAATTAAGAGAATGACATGTCCCTGAAATAGATGGAAACCTTTTGAATGGTCACTCTGCCAAAAATCAGAGGCAGAAGGATGGATCCATGTTTGAATTTGGGCCGAGAAGGCCAAGAACCACTTACGAGACAGTGCTGAAAGTTACTGAATAGTGTGTTTTGAGACAGTGACCCTGCTAACATTGAGCAAAATATGGCAAGAGATGGCATCCTGCATTTGGTTGTAGCCTAATTGCTCAGCAGGTCAGAGAATGGGAAGGGTTTAGAAGTAGAATCTGTAAATAGAGCTGACAAAAGTCTAAATTGCGTAAGGTTCTAACTTTGCACTATTCTGTATCCAATAGTTCCTTTCTTCCTATGTCTAAAAACGCCCCAAACTCTCTGCCATTGAGTCAAAACTAACTCTTAGGGAGCTTATAGGACAGGGTAAAAGTGCCCGTGAGTTTCTGAGAGTTTCGGGAGTGGAGCTGTTGTATGGCTTCAGACTGCTGACCTTGGGTATGGCAGCCTAGGACATAACTACTAAGGGACTAGGGCATTCTTTTAATAATAGCTTTTTTAAACTCAAACTCTTGAAACATGTGTATTCTTGTCTACACTCCCCACCAACAAGGTCTCTGGCTATTTCTTTTATAGACCTGGTTTTCCTGTGTTTTTGCTCCTATCGGTTCCCCACCCAATTTTCACACAAAGAAATCTGATCTAGAATTAAATACCCTACATAACCCCTCCCTTTCTCCAAAGTATTTCCCGATCTCAACCGGAAGCACTCTCTCTTCCGGCAGGCCTCCTTGCCTTTCTTGCATTGATAGCTCTTAAACTCATTCTTGCTTGAGTTTCCCTCTTCTGGGTCAGAAACAAACATATTTTTTCGAGAAATAAATCATCCTGCTTCAAAATGAAGCATGAAATAATGGACATGGTCCATACTACTGGTGGTAACGTAGAGTCTAATAGAATACTGGTATTTGAAATTACATGCTGAATTTGTCTTATCTTCATACCATAAACCATAAACCAATATCTCCCCCATTGCCATTAAGTCTACTTCAACACTTAGAAATACATAGAAAGGACAGAAAGGTCTGCAGAGTTTCTAAGACTTTTTAATCTTTTTTGGAATTCTGCTATATCTTTCTCCAACAGACCAGATGGTGACTTCAAACTTTATACTTTGGGGCTAGGAGTGGCACTCTAACCATTGCACATCCAGGCCCTTTCTACATGCTGTACCAAACCAAATACCAAATTCACTGCCTTTGAATTTATTTCAATTCATAGTGACCCAATGTGGGGTTTCAAGACTATAAATCTTCATCAAAGGAGACAAAATCATCTCTCTCTGAAAGAGCAATTGTTGGTTTTTACCAGCCAAACTACCTAACATACTAAACAAAAACACCCCCACCCTGCCAAAAGCACTACTTCTAATCCATTCCCACCCATCGTGACCTTAAAGACAGACTAGAACTAGCCCTGTAGGTTTCGGTAGATAAAAATCTTTATGGGTGTAAAAAGCCTCAACTTTTTCCTATAGAGCAGCTGGTGGGTTTGTACTGCTGGTCTAGCAATTAGTAACTCAATGCATAAGCCACTAGTCCATCAGGACTTCATTGCCTACCACAGGTTCCAATAACAGAATCATACCTCTGTACCCTCGACAGAGTAATAAAGAGCTCCTAATTCTTTACCATGCAACATAAAATCATAAATAGAATTAAACAAAAAAGTTAAAAATGTTTTATATTAAAAAAATCAATGACAAAGTCAAATATAAATTTTTCCAGTTATTTTTTTAATGAATCATTTTATTGGGGGCTTATACAACTCCCATCACAATTCATACAAACATCAATTATATGCAGGCCACATTTATGCACTTATTGTCATCATCACTCTCAAAACATCCTCCCTCCATCCAGGCCACCAGTATCAGCTCCATATATTTCCTTTCCTCCCCCCCTCCCTCTTGAACTATTAGTAATTTACAAATTGTTATTATTTTCATACTGTACACTGTCCAATGTGTCCCAACACTCACTTCCCTGTTGTCCGTGTCCCAGAGAGGAGGCTATGTGTAGATCCCTGAAGTTGGTTCTCCCTTTTTATTCCTCCATCCCTCCACCCTCCTGGTATTACCACTCCTATTACTAGTCTTGAGGTATCATCTATCCTAAATTTCCCATGTTTCCAACTTCACTGTACATCTCCTGGTCTAGATGGATTTATGTGGTAGAATTGGGGTCATGATAGTGGGTG
>PVJH01015167.1:0-54539 GCA_004026705.1 Nesogale talazaci
TGGGTGAGTGAAGGCATAGAAATAATGACCCACATACAGATAAACGAGCAAAACGCACGTGCTTGCGGCCTGCTGCCCAGGGGTATATTTCAAACATAGAATGCCTATCGATGAGAAGCAAGCGGAGTGGAGTGCTGTTTTATCGATTCACAGGTGAGCATGACACTTCAGGAAGATAGTGAGACTAGAGATAAGGTAGGTGTGAAGCTAAAAGGTCTGCCAGGTCTCCACCTGCCAGGTGTGCTCAGGAAACAGCACAATTTCTTTGAAGCACAATGATTCCCACATGCTCACAACTCTCCGAGTGCTTGCAACTATTTTATCTGGCTTTATCTTCACAATAGCCGGTGAAAGAGAGCACACTCGTATCCCCGTATGGCAGTTAGGAGAAGGGCAGTGAAGAAGTCTGCTGCCCTGACCCCAAGTTACCTTTGAGCAGCTGGTAGGAGCGGTGTCAGAAGTACCTGCACTGGCCCTTGTGTTCCCAGCACCCAGAGGAGGAAGGTCATCCTGAGCACTGAGGTCCAGAGACGTCCTGCCAGGTCCTAGAAGGTTCTGCTTCTAGAAAATGAAAGAAGGTAAACTAGGTGAGGTCAGGTGAGGGAGGCCAGGGGAGATGAAGTGTCATGGACACCACACACAACAGAACCAAATGCTGCCTAGTCCTGTGCCATTTTCACAATCGGCTTTGTGTTGCCGCCACGCTGTCAATACATCTTCTTGAGGGTCTTCCTCTTTTCACTGCCCCTCTACTTTGGCAAGCATGATGTACTTCTCCAGGGACGGGTCTCTCTTGCCAACATGACCAAAGTACCTGGGCTGAGGTTTCACCATCCTTGCATTCTGGTTGTACGTCTTCCAACACAAGAAGCTGGGAGAATGGGAAAGAAGGAAGAGGGAGGAAAGAAAGATGTAGGGAAGGAAGGGAAGGGGGAGAGAGAGAGAGATGGAGGGAAGGGGAAACTGAGTTGAAACCAAAAATAAGATAAGGGGCATTCCAGAAAGGAATAAGCAGAGTAGGTCCAGTATACCTGATACTTGAGGCCAGTTCTCCATCATGTCCCTCTCATTTCTGCCACTGTCTATCCTAAATCCAAACCCTCTGGTCCTTTGCTCTCTCCCACACATCCATTCTTTGCATCATCCCACTCATGGACCTGCCTACCCTTGCAGCTGTGCCCTCCAGAAACAAAGGAAAATAGCTGGTGGCCATGCATGCTTTGTAGACCCTCAGTCAGCATTCTGTCGCACTTCCCTACCCCTCTGTGGTTCACAGCCCTAGTCACCCTCTTGCCATTGGCTCCTAACCTTTGTCCTCCTTATTGTTTTCTTTCACCCCATTTGATTAAACTGCCACCCCACCATTCTGCCTCTCAGCTCTTCTACCCTGGCAGTGGAGTGAGCCTGAGAAGATTCATGCAGAGGGAAGGGTAGGAGTTACTACACAGCCACATCCACGTACCACTCTCAGCAATTCATCCAATTCCCTCCTCCTCACATTTCCCACACCTGTGAGCCAAACTCTCCCTGCTGTCTTTGAATCTCTGGTTATGTCAGCTCCTCCACGCCCCCGCCTACTCCACTCTGGAAAAGGAGGCCATCAGTTAAGAGCCCTCTCGGTTTCCATGCGAGACTTCTTCCTCGATTTCTCATCCGCGCTCTACACTGATGATCATCACTGCCTCCTTGAAGCCTCTCCTCAGCTCGGCTCAGGAGCTGCTCTCTGCTGGGAAGCCTCCCACCTTCCTGACTGCACCTTCTCAGGCTCCTCTGCTCTCTCTCCTTCTATCTGTCAGAATATTAGCATCCTTCCAGATCTAATCTGGGTGTGCCTGTCTCTTCTAGCTAGAGGATGATGAGTCTACCCTGCCCCGTGACTTCGATGATCTCAGAACCCACACATTTCCACCTGCAATCTTATGCGACTCCCGATTTAAGTGATTTGTATACCCCACCCCCGGTCTACTCACCTGCCCGTTCGGCCAGTCCATATTCATGCGGCATTTAGCATTCAAAGCGTATTTTTCCGTGTCGGTGGTAAATGCTCATGGAAGCGGCAGTCAAGAGACCAACAGACACGTGGCACTGGATGAAGCTGCGGCAGAAGACCCCTGTCGAGTACTGAAAGGCAAGGATGCCTCTTTGAGGACTAGGGTGCCCCCGACCCAAGCCATGGCATTTTCAATCGCTTCATGTGCATGTGAAAGTTGACACCGAATAAGGAAGCCTGAAGAATTGGAGCGTTTGAAGGATAGAACTAGGGAAACTATTGCAATCCCATGGGCTGCTAAAAGCTCAAACAAACCTGGGTGGGAAGAAGTACAGCCAGCATAGGTCTTAGAGGCAAGGATAGTGAGACTTGGTCTTCCATACATACATAAAAGAGCCAATTTCCTGGAGAAGGACATCATGCTTGGTAAAGTAGAGGGTAAGTGACACAGAGGAGGGTTCTCCAGGAGCTGGATGGACACCATGGCTGCGACAATGGCCTCACGCATAGGCCTGTGAGGACCGTGCAGGGCTGAGCGGTGTTTGGTTCTCTTGTGGATCAGGTCTCTGGGTTGAAATGGTTCAATGGCACCAAACAACAACAACAACAGCAATCAAACGCCTGCTCTTCCAGTCAACTAGGCATGCCTAGCAACGTAAATTAGACAGATGACGAATCTGGGTGTCTGACCATAGTCAGGCCTTTCTTGTCCTCAATACCCACGGTAAACCTCTTCCCAATCCTGTGGCTCTTCTCCTAAAATGCACACTTACCCCATCCATAGCTGTTTCTTCCATCCCCAAACTACGGGCCTCATGATGATCATTCTCTCAAAACCAGCCAGCCAAAAACAAACAAACGCATTGCCCGGAGTCAACGCCAACCCACAGTGAACCTAAAGGAAGGGTTCCCCCTCCTCCACAACCGGTTTTATCCTGTCTTTGGTCAGGACGCCTGGTGGCATCGTCATTCACCACATGGCAGTCACTGCAAAGTCAGCGATTCTAAACTCTGCTGTTCCTCAGGAGAAGGACTGGGCTTTTGACTCCAGTCAAGGCTGACCATTCCACAAGCTCGGAGGAACAGGCTCCCCAGTCCTATAGGGTCGTGCTGAACCAGCACTGATCAGATGGCGGTGAGCGTTTCGGTTTGGGCTTATTGTCCAGAAGCAGCTAGATTTTACAAGAGACTAGTAAACAAATCATCCCTTCGAATACTAACTATCTAGTCCTGGATTTCTATTCTACTTGGAAGAGAAGGCAAACATCCCACAAGAGTCTTCAGACATGTTCCCCCAGGATGTGGCAGACTCTCCAAGCTCCTCTCATCACCCTCTCCTCCCATGGGCACACTAAATCCCAGTTGCACCAGTCTTCTGATAATTCTAGATTGTGCAGGGCTTTCTTCCCAAAACTTTGTACCTACTCTTTACCACATGTGTAATACTTCCTGTCCTTTATTCTATGACTGGATCCTTGTGCTCATGGTTTCTGCCTACTTGGCATCTCCTCACAAAGGTCCCTGTGAGCACCTTTCTAAAGTCATCCCCTGTGGTAGAATCATTATGGCCTATTGCCTTTGTGACATAGAACGTGTGATTATCTAATGACTCCAACAAGAGAAGTTTCTACCTCACTTCCATAATGCAACTAAGTTCCATGTTTGTTAGGGAAGGCTTGAGAGAGAGTACAAATATTGATCAATAAAGTCCATGGGCACTGATTTGTCAGTATCTTTTTGATCAATTTTCTCAGAAAAGTTTTAAGGATATATTTATAAAGGATTTAAATATCAAAGGGGAAATAGAGGCAGAAAAATCATAAATGCATACAAGCCATGTCATCCATTACAAGTGATTTCTCTGTCTGCTTCATATAATAGAGTTCAAAGAAGAAATATGGCAGTTGTCTGATTTTGTTTAATAGTCATTAAGCAAAAAACAAAGTAACATATTCATTCTCCTACTAGGCCATGGAAGTAACTCTTCATGGGGATACATACTCCCTGTATGGTGATTGGGTATTCTGGAAAAAGTTCTTGATACAATCCCTACTATAACATCAACAGCTGGTTTCATCTGGGTGACTTACAATGTGTGCCAACAAAGCTGAGACACAACCCCAAAACACAATTCAATAGCACAGCCCTAGCACATAACTGTCTCATGATCTTGCTTGACCCAAGTGAAGATTAGGAACATATCTGAACAAAGATTCACTGAATATTCTTCAGAAAATATCTTCCTACATATTGTTTCTCACAACCCAGTTCTTTGTAGGATTATATGGCAGAGGCTCTAAGGTTGCATTATCTGGCCAAACAGAGAGAGAGGGATTGACAAAGTGTCAACTCTCAGTCTTGACAATAGCCAGAATATTTATTGATACCTTAGAAAAATGTAGACATTCAACTAAGACAGATTTCTTCATGGTGTCTCCTTTTGAATACCACTCAGGCATTTCAAACTCAAGAACAAAAAGCTCAACTTACCGCCTCTGCCCTGCTGAGCCTTCCCATAACCCTGTGGTGAAAGCTACTGACTAGAATAGTTTGCACATAGATATTTGACAAAAGATTTATATTCACAACACACCAAATTCCCCTACTACTCAATAATAAAAGAAAAACTTAAATGTCCAAATGATTCTTGAATAGATATTTTTCTTGAAACAAATGGGGTGATCCATTATTCTGGAGTACCTCTTCCAAAGAGACTTCTGCCAGCACTCTCAACCAAGCCCTCACTTGTCTGTCAGCTTGTTGTACTGTGATGGCTTCGCTGTTGCTATGATGATGGAAGCTATGTCACTGGTATTTCCAATACCAACAGTCAACACTCGTGGAAGTATCAATCAAGAAATCAAGTGGTGTAGTGCACTGAGCAAATCTGCTGCACAAGCCTTTTTTAAAGTATCGAAGAGCAAAAATGTCATGGTGGACCTGATGCAAACTCTGGTATTTCAGCCACCTCCTCTGCATGTAAAAGTTTGACACTGACTAAGGAAGATGGAAGAAGGAATTGATACATTTGCATTGTGGAGCTAGTACAAACTAGGGAAAATGTCATGGAACAAGCAATAATTCTTCTTAGAAGTATAGTCAGAATGCTCCACAGAGATGACAATGAAAAGACTTCATCTCACTTACTTTAAACACATCATTAGCAAAGACCAGTCCCTGGAAGAGACCATCACACTTCGTACAGAAGAAGGGCAGCTAAAAAGAAGAGGAAGACCATCAAGAGATGGATTGACACCTAAGCTGGAAGAATGGGTTCCAATCTAAGAGCGATTGTGAGGTCAGCACAGAACTGGGTAGTGTTTCTTTCTGCTGTGCCTTGTGTTTCAATGAACTGGAACCAACTTGTGGTCATGTATTCGTGATGTAAATTTCATGATTGGGATGTAGGGGTGGAGTTTAGCCTAGTAGTCTGGAGATAGCCAATGAGTAGCTAATGAGGCCTGTGTGTAGGCATGGCTTTCTCCTGAGAATTCTGGGAAGTCTCGCGGTATTTCCCAATTGAAGAAGAGAGACTTTACTTCTGGTCTCTGGGAGTCAGTCTCTGAGATGACAAACTACTGACAAGACAAGATGGCAGTGTCCGAGGAACTGGAGGAGTCGAAGGAGGAGCCACACGGCCTTTCCCTGATGGAACCAGACCTCTGAAGCTGGAGGAGCCACGTGGAGACCCCTGACAGCACAGAGTTGTTTCTACCATCATTGGATGCTGTTGATGGACCCTAAACCCTGGAAGCGAGGAGCCATGGGGAGACCCCTGCCAGCACCAGGATGCTTCGACTGCACGTGCTTCATGAGTAAGAAGGAGACTTTATAGACTGGTATCGGACATATAGGCTAATGTTGGATTTATGACCTTGGACTGGACTGAGTTGACATGCTTTCTCAATGTTCCATTCCTCTTGTCTATAAACCTTTCCCTTATATCCATATGCATGTCTATGAATTTGTTTCTCTAGTTTACCCAGCACAAAATTGTCTACTCAGGGCAAAACCCTTGACCTCACTCATGGGATCATGATCTTTGTCCACACACTTTCACATTTCCCTTGATCTTTCCACACCACTCTTGTCATCTCTAATCACAGTCGAATGATTTAACTGTGTGGTTATTTTGACTGTGATCTTCTCCACGGGGTTGCACATGTATAGCATAGGGCTGGAGTCCCATCAATATTTCATGATAATATGAATGAGTGAGAAAGTGTCTAGGAGAACATAAAGCCAAACCTGACCACTAGAAAAGATGGGAGGGACTTTGTAAATTCCTTCAATGTGCGTGCATGCTGTCTCCAATCTGAAGAAGGGTTAAGAAATCCCAGAGCAGAAATTCCATCTGTAAAAAGCAGACCAAGATGTTCTATATGAAAAGTTGTGGAAGGAACATGTGAGGTGGCATAAAGCCGGTAGTCATCAAGGCCATTGGAACTCATTGTTTGGGACTCCAGGTGTGTCTGCCAAGAACTGAGCTCCAGGGAGTTTTCAGTGGCTGATTTTTGGGAGGTAAGTCTCTAGATGCCTCTCAGTGAACTTGAATCTCCAATCCTTTGGTTAGCAGCACAGCACATGAACTCTTTGCACCAACGAGGGATTCCAGGTCAAATAAAGAACATGTCTTTTATCTATACTCACCCATGCCCACAACGCAACTGGGTGCAGCTCAGGTGGTAGAACGTGACTCTGAGACCCTGGTAATGGGTTGCTTTTGTCTCCTGACTTCCCATAGTATTTATCATCCTTATCAAACTTATAATAGTATTGAGATAATATAGTGCTAAAAAGGCTATCTTGTAAACACATGAGAGTAAAACCTACAAATTACTGGCCAGGTTCTACTTCCTCTCCCAAATCCTTGATCAAGGAAGATCAATTTGAATTTTCTGTAAATATTCCACTATCCAGTCTCAATCCAGCCCATGGAAACAAAAGAAGCTGAAGTCCCACACTCTTTCTTAATAGCACTCTCAGTCCTTCCCTCCAGCTTCTTTTATTTGAGAATTTTTATCTTAAAGCACTTCACTGGCAGTCATTAATTTTCACAGCACTCCTGCTAAGAAGAATATCACTTCCATTAAACCATGGACTAAACTGAGAAGCTGAATTAAGTGATTCACCCACTCAAAATTTGGGCCTGGCCAGGTTTACACAGAGCAGTTCTGACTCTCATCACTCAACCAACTGCCCACCTAATAGCTTCTGGCTCCATTCAGCATGTTAAGGGACAGACCTTCAATGTCAGTGGAACCTGAGTTCAAACCCCAGCTCTTCGATTTCCTTGGCAAGTCAGTCAACCTTGTGAAGTGGCTCTAAAGAGGGGGTAATAAGAACACGTGCTTCATAAAGTTTTGGTGAGTATTGAACATGATCATCTACCTGGAGTGCCTTATGTGGATCTGGAACAGTAAATTATTATTGCTGTGCACACCTGGAAGAGTCTCTTTCTCACCCAGGCCCCTCCAGTAATCATTTTCTCATCACCTTCGTGAATGAGCAAGGCAGGTCTACAGCTGTCTGTTGAGTTCCCCTGTGCATTGCATGCATTTGCAGATAATGTCAACTCTGAGAGGAACATTATGGCAACTGTGTCTATTCCTGAAGAGTCACTACAACACTAATTATCCAACTCTTCATCAGCACATCCATCCACCTATCCATTCGTCCATTCATCTTCCCATGCATCTGTCCATTCATCCATCCATCCACCTGTACTGGCTATGCATAGAGTATGATCTACCATGCGCAAAGCCTTCCTTGAATGCTGTTGGCTCTACTAAGATGCTCAAATGTGGTCCCCACCCTCAGAGTTAACAAACCAGACAACAACAAATAATTGTCAAATAACATTGCTTGGATACAGTCATAAGAGGCCCTATTGAAGGTCAATGAGGGGACTCCGTTACATGAAGAGAGTGGCAAATTAAAAGTCAGGAACTCTTTTTTCGACTCCTGGCTTTGACACTACTACAGGGTAAGTTCCTTGGACTTGCTATCAAGAAAGATCATAGACGTTGGATATATGGTCAGAAGATCCTGGAGAAGGACATCATGCGTGGTAGAGGGGCAGCAAAAGAGAGGAAGGCCCTTGGCAAGATGGACTGACATGGTGAGCTCGACCTTGAGCCCAAACATAAGAAGGACTGTGAGGCTGGGACGGGACCGGGCTCTGGTTCCTTCTGGTGTGCATTGGCAGGAGTCATTATGAGTCAAAACTAAGTCAATGACACGGATCGACCGCAAGATCGGTTCTGCCAGTGCCCATTCTCCGGCATCCAGGCTTCTATTTGCCCACAGAGACAGTGAGGAGTGGAGGTGGGCCATACCAGGTGCCTTTTATGCTTTAGAATTTTAATGCCTCTAACTTCTGGAACCCTGGTGGAATAGCGTTTACACATTTGAGCTGCTAACTGTAATTTCAGCAGTCTAAAACCACCAGCTTCTCCAAGGGAGAGTCTGGACTTTGTACTCCACCAAAGAATTAAGCAGGTGTTCTCAAACTAAGGCCCATGGGCCACGTGCGACATGTCAAGGACATTTATCAGGCCCTCCGGGTGTTTTGCCACCACTGCCCCCTTCCGGCTTAGCAGTTGACTCATCCTAGTCTCACAGTGAATTTGTTCATAGGTTTGGGGGTTGTTGTTTTTAACTGTAGGCCAGCCCTCCAACGGGCTGAGGGACCATGAAACGGCACCCTGTTTAAAAAGTCTGAGGACCCCTGGTAGTCTCAGGATCCAGTTTTCTGGGGTCACTATGAGCCAGCATCAACTTGAAGGCAGTGAGGAATGTTATTTTTTATTGGTTTGGGATTTTTTTTAATGTATCTCTGGCTAAAAGGAGTCCTGGTGGCGGAGTGGATCTGCTGTGATTTTCCAGGTCAGAAAGTTTGAAACCACCAACTGCTCCTCTAGTCCTGTAAAGTTAACATTCGCAGCGACCCTCAGGAGCAGTTCTGCCCTGTCCTAGAGGGTCACTATCTGTGGCCTCTGAATAAAGCAAGGTCACCTTCAGACTGAGGATGAAATACAGAGAAGGCCTTCCTGGAGCCTGGAACTTTCTCAAAGAGAGAGTGATGAGTCATATCACTTGGTTAAAGAAAATGGTAGCAGGCAATACTGACGTAAGCTTCAGCCTGGGGCTACATTGTGAAGACCCTTATTTCCAAACTGATAAATATATAAATGCAGGTCCAGTTGTGAGCACGAATGGCACATAAATGGAGGCAACGGGATGCGGTGTCATTTGAAAAGCAAGCTAGGGAGTAAGGACCAGGGATGGCCCTGGGAACAGGGATCTCATCGAGAATTTCTGCAGCCACTTAGATCAATAATAGCCGGAGCCTATATTAAAAGAATGGTATGAAAACAAAGGAAACACCTATGAGAATCATTGCATTTGAGAAGCGGTTCGCAGCGACAAAGGTGAGAATCTATAGGAGGCAGAAGGTGAACGACCTAGAAGATCACTGACTTGGGTGAAAGCAGGTAGAGATGACTTTTAGTGTCCAGAAAAACACCTGTGTCATCCATTTCTTCCTTATCCAGGCCATGGCCCAGGTGGCCTGCTAGCACCAGGGCTGCTTCAGTGAGTTGAGCAAGCATGGTCACTTGCTTTGGGTAAGTTAGGAAGAGAGTCCCATTCACAGACAATGGTATTTCTGATGTCAACTCATCACGGAGAACCTGCTGTGTGCAAAATGGATTTAGTTCCTTCTATCTTCCAAAAGGAGGGGATGAAGAGAGGTGGTGTCTTACAGGGATTGCTATTGCACATGCTCCCTCAGGGTAGCCATGACTCATTGGGACTCACCAAAGGAAAGAAAGGACTGGCCCGAGAGATGGGAAGAAATGATGACCACTTAGCAAGTGGTAATGACATGTCTTGCTGCACTGGCACCAGGAGCCTACTGTTTCGGGCCACCTCCTCATTAAACCCCCCTCCTACACTGCAAGTAAGTCCTGAGAACAGAGGGGGCTCTTCTCCTTGCAGGCAGTGAGCATCTGCAGGGCAAGGCAGCTCCTGAAGGAGGCTGTGCTGGGTGCATCAGAACAAGTGTGAGGATGGTGCAGGACAGGGCAGTGTTCCATTCTGTTGTGTGTAAGGGCCACTGTGGGTCAGCAGAGCCAAGTTGATGACCCCGTGGTTGGAAAGATGGACCTATCTTGGATGAATGCACTCCTCTTGGTTACAGCAGCTGGGACAGGCTGTGCAGAGTCTGTTTAGAGACATGTAGAGGATGCTCTGGGTCTGAGCCACCAGGGCTCCTATCAGGGGCACTGAATCAAGCAGAGTGGAGGAGTACCTTTCTGCTTGGAGTGGTCCTTCTCCTTCGATTCACCAACTGGTGTATCAAGTCTTGGATCCAGAGGTGCCCCCCTCCCACTCCATGTACCCTGGCCCCTGACTGCTTGGTCCCCCCCCCCTCCGTCCCATTCCTAGTCCCCATTTATGACCATGATTCTTTTTTTAGTCTATTTGCTCGCATACATTCTCCCCTGAAAAAGCTGTAGATGGTTCCTAGAATAGCACTCTGGTTTGGTCATCTTTGTACTCCAGCAATTTAATCATGAATTATAACCACCCTCAATCAATATTTGCCAAAAAAGACCACCAAATTCATACAGAGATATCACCCTGGAGCAGGCACTTGACTGAGTGTTTGGTATACATGCCATCACTTTACTCCACATTTAATATGATGCTTCCCTGCCTTTTATAAAAAAATTTTTTTAAAAAGCTCTTTTCAAAATCCATATAGACATCCATAGTGTCGAGCGCATGACCTTGGTATCAGCTCCTCATTTTTTTTCCCTCCCTGCTTCACATACCTTCCCTCATGAACCCTTGATAATTTATAAATTAGTACTTTTTTCAAGTCTTAGAGCGACCACTGTCTCCCTCCACGCACTTTTTCTGTTGTCCATCCCCCTGGACTCAGGTGTGTGCGGGGGTGGGGGTTATATGCTAATCATTGTGATCGGTTTCCCTTTTCTTCCCCCTCCTTCCCCCTACCTTCCTGGTACTGCTACTCCCATTATTGGTTCTAAGAGGTTTCTCTGTCCTGGATTCCCTGTATTTCGAGCTCTTATCTGTACCTGCTGAATGATTCCCCTTTTACAAAAGAGAAGCTTCGGCAACCTAAGAGTCTCATATCCTTGGGACACGTTCTCAGAAGAGGCCAGTCCTGGAAAGGGACACCAGGCTTGAGAAAGAGGTCGGGAAGTGATCAAGAGGAAGGCGATGGAGGAGATTGGGGGGCCCCATGGTTGCAACAAGGGGCTCCCACAGAACACCGATTGGAAGCCTGGCACAGGACCGATGCTATTTTCTTCTGCCGAACATAGGAGGCTAAGAGGTGGAGCCAACCCAACCGCAGTTCCCAAATTATCACAACAGACAACCGACGCCACTCACCCAGAGGAGAGCCCAGATCTCCTCCCTGGGAGCGTCAGCACCTGAGGGCAGATGAGCTGAAACTGAGAGGGAGTCCGGTTGTGGCAAACCTTGAGGTTATAGAAACATTAGGCCTCATTACCACACAGACGGTGAGGCATACAGACTCAAATTCCGAGAGCACTCCCCTAAGGACAGGGTTTGCTAGGGATTTGGTGGTGGCGGGAGAGGGCCTATAGAAGACTCGATCGCTTGGAAGGCATCGACGCTGGAGAAGAATACTAAAAGTGCCATGCTCTGCTAAAAGGACACACCGCTTTGTCCTGCATGAAGGAGGGCCAGAGTACATTCTAGAGGCAAGGATGGCGAGACTGCATCTTGCATGCTTTGGACACGCTGGCAGGAGAGAAGCGTCCCCGGGGAAGGACATCACATTTGGGAGCGTAGAGAGGCAGCTGAAGAGAGGAAGACCCTTGATGAGACGGATCGCACAGTGGCTGCATCTAAGCGCTCGGGCATCAGAACAGTTGTGAGGATGGCACAGGACGGGGCAGTGTTCTATTCTGGTGTGTCGAGGGGGCACAAAAAGCACAAGCACCGAGGCTCATTCGTGGTTGCTATTCTTGTGAGCCGCCAGGAAGCCAATCCAGCCCCCTTTGCCTGTCTGAAACCTCCTGCGGCGAGCAGCTGCTGCCCTATAGCATCTTGCGCTGTGCACCTCTGCTCCAGGGAGCTTGTGTTCTTCCCATGGGCAGGATCTGGGTCCGGATGGGCTGTTTTCTTTGACTAAGCGTGCTATTGCCTTGGCGTTTCCAGGCAATCTGTGAACTTGCGGTCATCGCAGTGGACATGGTAGGAGGCAGAATAAGCTAGAACCAGCGTGCACTATTGCCTAGCAAATCTCTGTGCTGATGGTTTCTTCCTCTCCTTCTAGAGTGTGCATACTGCCCTCAGCCCCACTCTCTTCAGTGGGTTTGGGAACTGATTCTGAAGAGTGGCTGTGGTCGTGGGAGAAAGTGGAGGAAGCATTGTTTCAAATGAGGATGTGTTGACAGAGTTAGAGTGTGTTGGGGGGAAGGTCTGGTGGATCGGTTTTGAAAACCAGTCTGTGGAAGTCTTAGGAATGCTAACAGTTATAAATTATGGGGAAGGGCCAGGGGCAGGCCAGGGGCAGGCAGGTTCCTTCCATTGGCCGATTTTCAGAAGCAGATCTACTTGATCATTCATCCTGGTCTGTCCTCATTCATGATTAACAAATAGCTAATGAGATACAGTGTAAAACTTAACCAGCCTCTTCCTTAATTCAGACAGGTGACATCTGTGTCAGACTTCTGACCTGCAGAACTGAACAAAATTAAATTCCTGTTGTGTTACGCCACTAACTCTGTAGTAACTGAAAACTAATACAATGTACATTCTTTTGCACTCCAGGCCAATGACTTAAACCGCCCAAATTAATGGTATTCAGAGTCATTAGTGGGTTGGCAACACCCTCCTCCAGATCATTAGATAGAATTCAATTAAGTCCAGGCGTAATGAAGACCCACGTGGTATTCCACCTAAGACTGCCTAGGATCAAGGAAAGGCACAATTAATTACCATCTTGCTGTTCCTAGATCTGATTTTATATCTGAGGCAGTTTGTGCTTCCTGCCACGCATGACACTGGACAAGTCTGACCTTTCTAAGGAACTAGCCTTTCATGCCCCTTCCTCCACTGACTTTGCAGTTTGTACTATACACACCATGCCAATACCACACACACACACACACACACCACATACCATGCTAGCACCATACACACACATACACAAATACATATACCATGCCAATATCATGCACACAACACTTCTGGAAAAATAGTCCTGGAATCTACTGCTCCAAAGTTTCTTCATTTCCCTCCCATTATTAGATCATTTGTCATTGTTTTATAAACTATGTTTTCAAAATATAAACTTTACAAGGAGAGATTTACATTAAATATTCCTTCTGAGGAATACCAAGAATTTCATGAAAGTTTTGCCCAAATTCTTTGAGATGCCATCATGTTAGCAGGTGAGGGGTGGCAGTTCCAAATGTACCCTATTCATAATCCTCTCATTTAAGTTGAATGACGTGCTTCGGGCTTCAGAGTGGTAGGTGGTATATTTGGTCTTCAGGTTGCTACTTTCAAATTATCCATTCCCTCACTTTTGCTGGCCTCTATATCACCCTATAGCAATTGGCCTTTCCTGAAGGAGAAGCAAAACATAGTCTCGCCATTGTCACATCTAAGGAGCATTCTGGTTGCATTTCTTCTAAGAGTGATTTCTGTGTTCTTTTAATAGCCCATGATTGACCTTCTAATGGAGCAAAAATAAGTACAAAACAAGTAAGCATTTAAGTAAGGGAATGAGCAACAGATAATTGAAAGAATATACAAAATGGGCCACAAAAGCAATGTTCTATATCATACATTAGTGAGCAGCAAATGAAGTCTTAAAACCTTGTAGGCAGTCACCCTGAATGTAATATTGGTGTCCCCCTGTCCAGGGCAGAGAAGAAGGATGAACATCAAACATCCATGGAGAAAATAGTCCAGTGGACTGATGGACCAGTCTCCTCCACCACGCATCCAGAAGAACCAGATGGTGCCCAGCTATCATAAACAACAGTTGAAAAGGGTCGTCTTACAAGGCCTGCTGGGTAAAGTTGGAGGGAAAAAATGTGAAATGAAACTTAAAATCACTAAAGAGACCAATATTTTTGATTGGGTCAAGTCTCTGGCCCTGAATCACCCTCCGGATATGAAAGTGAACTCACTTCTTGTCTCAATGTTTAGCCAACAATGTTGCCTGGTGCCATCAGGTCATTCTGTCTCATAGCAATCTTGTGTACAATAGAGCAAAACACCCCCATCCCTTTGCCGTCCTCACAACTATTCTTACATTTGAGCCCCTGTGGTCAATCCAAGCAAGATGATAGACTGATCGATAGGAACAATAATTCTTGAGAGACCTACACCTTAAAATCATCAACCTTCTGAGACCCAAAGGGCACAGTGTACCCAAGGGCAACGTCTAGAGCACTGGTTCCCAACCTCCCTAGTGCTGGGACCCTTTAATACAACTCCTCAGTCGTGGAGTCCCCAACCAGAAAATTACTTTCATTGCCACTTCATAACTGTAATTTTGCTACAATTATGAATCATCATGTAAACATCTGAGATGCAAGATGCATTTTCATTGTTACAAGTTGAACATAAATAAAGCATAGTGATTCATCACAAAATAATATATCATTATATGTTGTGAGATATTTATTTCTAGTTACAAATCAATGAAATTTTGTCTCAAAGCATGATGTAGCAAGGGCAACAGACATCATGACCAGAACTCATATGTCAGCCTATCTGCGTGTGGGTGGATGTCTTGGTTCCTAAGACCATCAGAAATAGGTGTTTATCAGAAATATGGTCTTAGGCAACCCTGGTAAAAGGGTCGTTCAACTCCCAAACGGTTCGAGATCCACAGGTTGAGAACCACTGGTTTAGAGGGTTAGGGAAGAAGGCAAACTAGAAGCAGAAAACACAGGGAGGAAGTAGGCTAAGGGATAGTGGCAGTACCTAACTGGTCCCAATTTGAGGATTAAGAATGTTGGGATGGAGTCTAGCCTGTCAATTTGGAGATAGCCAATGAGACCTCTATGTGGACATGGCTTTCTCCTGAGAATTCTGGGAAATTTTCCCCTTTGTGATGGGTAGATTTGTTATGCCAACATGGCCACAGAAGACTGGCGGGTCTGTTGTGACAGCACAGCCAATGAACACACGGGATGAATTGAAGGGCAGAGATAGGAAGGCCTTAGTGAGTCCCGCCCTCTCTCTTGCTTTTGGGTCTTCAGACCAACTAGCTGCCTCATTCGTCCTGTGCCTCAACCTCCAAGCAACACTACCCGTGGGACACCTAATTGTGGACTGTGGAGCTGTGAGCTGAGTTTCCTTCAAGGCTTACTTTGCCATGCTTCTGGGATATACATCTCTTGAGCTGGGGACTGTTGGACTCTGTCATCTGGCTGACTGTTGGTGACCTGCTCTGCTGTTTGCTGCCTATGACCAGATAGCCTGCATTGCTCTCAGCGGTCCTCAAGACTTGAAGGACTACCAATCTTCTAGCTGTCTCACGCAAGTGAGTTGCACTGAGCAATTTGTACTTCTTTATAGGTTAGTTAACTGTGTCTTTCTTATCTTATATACCCTTCTCTCTATATAAATATATAAAGAGAATTACTAGTGTCCTGGTTTTATCTCTCTAGAGAACCCTCTCTGACACACCCTTGAAGGTGAGAGACTCACAACTCAGTCCCTTGGGGATACTCTACTGACAAGATACAAGACTGATTCTCTGTGAGACATCCCGGAGGAGAAGCCACATAGATTTTCCCTGATGGAATCAGACCTCTGAAGCCAGAAAAGCCACATAGAGACTCCTGCCAGTGCTGAGTGCTTGAGAAGCCACAGAGAGGCCCCTTCCAGTCCTGAGATGCTACAATGCCACTGGATCCAAAGAATTTTGACCCACCAGCCTGTGACTGTCCTGCACTTATTATCATTGCATGTGTTTCGTGAATCTGAAGAGGGCTTTATAGACTGGTATCAGACATATGGGCTAATAATGGACTTATGACCTTGGACTGCACTGGGTCGGGATGTTTTCTTGATGTACTGTTGTTCTTGTATATAAAGTTCTTATACACATAAGAGTTTCTATGGATTTGTTTCTCTAGTCTACCTGGACTAACACAAGGATTGTGGAAATTTCAATAAATGAAAGGAAGCAAAAGATGTATGAACTGCTCAAATTAAAATCCATGTTATGCTCTGTACATCTTCTCACAACTCACAATAGAAACATTTTTAAAGGATATGCAGAGAAAGGAATGCTTTGGACTGATGAGTGAAAGAAGGGAGAAAGCAATTGGAAGAAGCACCTAAATGGGAAGAAGGATCTAACCAGGAGGCAACCTAAGGAGAGAGGCTTTCTCCAATCAGAGGGGAAAGGAAAATCACAAGGATATGCCTGGTCACCAGGAAGTCAGTGTGGTGAAAACCTAGAAGGAGATGAAGTCGGAGACCTTGGCAATGATTGGATCATGTCGGGCTGTGATGGAAATGGATCATTTTGTTTTAAACCTTTTCCAAGTCATTAGGATAAGTGGAACAAAGGGTGAATCGTGTCTCATGTTGAATGTGAGAAAATGAGAAATCAAGGATAAGACAAGCATTTTGGCTTGAGAAATTGGATGAACGGATGGTGCCCTTTACTGAGGATGGGATAATTCAGGAGGAACAGCTGTGAGAACAGAAATCAAGGTTCCTGCCTGGACCACGTTGCCTCAAGTCTCAAGTCGACATCCAGGCACAGGCATCAAGCAGGCAATAATATTACAAAGTAGAAGATTCAGAATCCTCCATCACACCTACGTGTATTTATGAATATAATAGTCCAAGTCTCCCTCCCACCCCCATTTATCCTATGTATCTATCTATCGAATTGGTCTACCATTATTACAGGATTGCAAATATAACACTATTTATCTTTTTGGAATTTAACTCTTTGGACATTAACTCCCTCTCAGTGTCTTCCTCTTGCTCCATCCTTTTTTGGCTGACTTCCATCTTAGTATCTATTGCTTTTGTTTCCACACAAGTTAACCTTCTGCTAATTTGCCTCCTCCCTGCCCCCAAGAATATTTATTTTATTCTAAGAATATTTATTTTATTCTAAACCTTTTCTTGACCTCTTAGAATAGATATCTCATACAATATTTGTCCTTTGGTGCTAGACTAATCTCAGTCAGGATAATGTCCTCCGGGTTCATCAGTGTTGCCAATAGTTTCGTTGATCCACGGTTGTTCTTGAACATTGCATAAGATTGTTTTATCTGTATCCTAGTTTCTTTATCCATTCTTCCACTGACAGATATTTAGGTAGTTTTCATCTTTTTACAGTCGACAATAGGGTTGCAATAACATGGATGTGCCCACAGCTCTTATTTCTCTAGGAAAGGTATGGGTGAGCTTTAGAAAGTTCCTGGGAAAATTAAAAGATGATAGAGTTTTTCTATGAACTCTCTGAAGCGGCCCCCCCCCCATATCCCTAGTAATGGGATTGATGAATGACATTGTCTTGCTACTTCCAATTTTTAAAGAAGAGTCATCTTATTCTCCACAGTGGTTTAGCCATTTTACAAATTCACTCTCAGTATTTGTGTGTTTTAGACTCTACACACCCTCAATAAAATTTGTGGGTGCAAATATACATGTTTTTTCTACTAATTATGCTATAAGATGATATTTTATATTATCAAAGCATGTTGCAAGCGATATGAACTTCCAGAAGAAAAACCAAATCTGTCCTGGAGGAAAAACAGCCAGAATGCTCCTTAAATGCAAAGCTGGAGAGACTTTGTCTCATATCCTTTGGACTTGTTATCAGTCAAGACTCATCCTTGGAAAGGGGCATTATGCTTTCAATATTCCTAACCATCACTATAACTCAAATGCTTCAGTTCTTCTGTTCTTCCTCTCTCATTGTGCAACTTTCACATGTATATGATGTAAGGGAAAATATCATGGCATGGATCAGGCACATCTTTGTCTTCCAAGTGACACCTTTGCTGTTCAACAGTTAGGTCTTGGTTGGTAGATGTTTCCCAATCCTATGCCTCACTTAATTTATTTGCTGCTACTTCCATGAACGTGGAATGTAGATGTAAGTAAAATGGAATCCTCGATAACTTTACTCTTTTCTCCGTGTATCATGATGCTATCTATTAACCCAGTTGTGAGGACTTTGGGCTTTGGTTGGTTTGTTTTGTACATTGAATTGCAATCTATACCAAAGGCTGCAGTTTTAAATTTCATCAAGTGTTTTAGTTACACCTAACTTTATGCAAGCAAGTTTTACTATCTGCATATTGTGAGTTGCTAGTAAGGCTTCCTCCAATTCTAATTTCTTATAGATTCATCCAGTTTCTCATATTATTTGCACAGTGCACAGGTTGAAAAAGTATGATGAAAGGACCCAACCCTGACACACATCTTTTGTTATTTTAAATCACACAGTATTCCTGTGTCCTGATCAAATAACTGCTTCTTTGTATATGTACAAACACTGCATGAGCATAATGAAATGTTATAGAATTTCTATTTTTCTCCGTGTTGCCCATATTTTGATCCACACAGTAGGATGACCTTGTATGATCAGTAAAACACAATAAGTGCTTATTATCTTCTGTTTTCAGCCAAGATCTATCTGACATCAACAACACGTCTCATTTGCCATCCTCTTCTGAATCTAGCCTGAATTTCTGGCAACTCTTCATAGATACACTGATGCATCACTTTTTCGGTTATCAATTCAGGAAAATATTGTTTGCACATGATATTGTTCAATAATTTCTACATTCCGCTGTGTCACCTTGCTTTGGAATGGGTGCAAATATCAATTTCTTCCACTCAGGCCTTTCAAATTTCATGACATAGAGCGGTGAATACCAGTGTTTCGTTAGCTTACTGAAACACTTCCACTGGAATTTTGTTAATGGCTGGACCTTTGTCTTTAGGAATGCCTTCAGTACATTTTGGATCTCTTCCCTCCATACCATTAGTTCTTTCTCGCAGACTTCCTCTTGTAATGAATGACCATCAACCAGCAAAACCCTTCTCTATTGCTGCAGTGCAATAAGTTTTAAAATTCGAAAGTATGAGGCCTACTATTTTGTGCTTCTTTTAAAAACAAATCATTTTATTGGGGGCTCATACAACTCGTCACAATCCAAACATACATTTATTGTATGCAAAACACATTTGTACATCTGTTGCCATCAACATTCTTAAAACATTTTATTTCTACTTCAGCTCTTGGTATTAACTTCTCATTTTTTCCCTCCCTCCCTGCTCCCCCTCTTGAACCCTTGATACTTTATAGATTAATATTATTATGTTATATCATACACTGTCTAATGTCTCCCTCCACCCTCTTCCCTGTTGTCCATACCCTGGGGAGGAGGTTAAATGTCGATCCTTATAATTGGTTCCCTCTTTCTTCTCCACCTTCCCTTCACCCTCCTGGTATCACCGCTCTCCTATTGGTCCTGGAGGGATCATTGGTCCTGGACTCCCCATGTTTCCAGTTTCTATCTGTACCAGTGTACATCCTTTGGTATAACCGGATTTGTAAGGTAGAATTGGGATCATGATAGGGAGTGGGGGTAGAAGGGGCGGGAGGAAGCATTTAGGAACTAGAAGAAAGTTGTATGCTTCATTGTTGCTACACTGCACACTGATTGACTCGTCTCTTTGCCTCCATCCTTTGGTAAAGGGATATCACTTGCTTCTTTAGTAGTCTTTTGCTTATCTGGAGTCTCTTTCCTTTTCATTAGGTTATCCCTCTTTTTAAAGAATAATGAGGAAATCTGGACCATTGCTGCATTATCTGTAAATCATTCTAGGTAGTATTGACATTTTCAGAATGTTAAGTCTTCCTATTCATGGGCATGGTATTTTTGTAAATCTCTTTGGGTTTCTTGTAAGAGTCTTTTGTAGGGTTTTTTAATAGGCCTTTTGTGTTTCTGGTTAAATTTATTTCTACTTTATCATTTAGGTGACTGCTATAAGTAGTTTTTTCCCCCTAATTTCTTTTCAGAGTTTTCTTTGTTAGTGTTAAGGAATCTGACCGATATTTGTATGTTATTATTGGACAATGTCACTTTGCTGGTTCTTTCATTTACTTCTCATAATTTCCTTTTGGAGTCTTTGGAATTTTCTATGTATCAGATCATATCATCTGCAAATGCAGTTCTGAATTGTATGGCAGAGCTAGAAAGTAGGGAAATTTCTCTGTGGTTACAAACAATGAGAAAGCATGAATTCATGGAAGTTGCTGCTGGTATTGGAGTTGGCATTTATCCTGTACTTTTCTGCCAACCACCCTGACCTAGAGGTTGGATTTTAAAAGGTTTCATATCTTCAGGGAAGAAAACAATGCCTGGCAAGAGTAGGAAAAGAAGTCAGATTGGAAAAATTCGTAAAGAAAAAAAATCAAGATCACAGATGGCAAATTCTCTTAATGCACTACTTAAGGGGGGGATTAACTAGAAGGGTTAACAGGCACGAGTCTGCCTTTGCTTTGGTTCTTGATGCAACAGGAGAGGAAGGGAAAAAATGATTACTAGCTAGCTGTAAGTACAGAAAATTTGGGCTTGGGCTTTACTATTAAATTGCAAGCCAAATTTTTTCTAAGGAAAGGGAGTTGATAAGAAAGGAAGGAAAGCAGAAAAAAGAGTAGAAAGAGAAGGAGAGAAAGATTCCAAATCAATAGGGAAAATAAACTACCATGAGAAGGTCAATAGAAATAACAAACAGCAAAATTAGACAATGTAAAGATATGGATGGTCAGATTATTAAGTGAGAACATGATAAGATGTCTTACGTTTACAAAGAGTGATTTAAGATGCTTTCAAGAAACTCTAACTGAATCAGACCATTTTTAAGGAAAAGATGGTACATGACCATCAAATAGTAGCTATTGCCATTTGTAGTACAAAAACTGGAGAAAACTAAAATGAAAACCAAAAGTATACTTTAAAAATCACAAGACTCAGTGCCCCCTCAATGCAAGAATACTTTGTTCTATTAAACTGGCATTCCATGATGCTCAGCTTCCTGATACAATCCCTGAAGACACAGCAGGTACATAAGCAAATAGTGCCTGGCTATCAAAATATATGACATCTGGGATCTTAAAGTTTTGAAGATAAACAAGCGGTCATCTAACTCAGAAGCAACAAAGCCCACATGATAGAAATGCACCAGCCTGTGTGATCGCAAGGTGATGAAGGGATCAGATGTCAGGCATCAAGGAACAAACAAATCATATCATTGTGAATGAGGGGGGAGTGCAGATTGGGAACCCAAAGTTTATCTGTAGGCAACTGGACATTCTCTTACAGAAGGGCCGTAGGGAGGAGATGAGTCAATCAGGGTGCAATATAGCAACGATGAAACTTAGAGCTTTCCTCTAGTTCATAAATGCTTCCTTCCCCCCACTATCATCATCCCTATTCTACCTTACAAATCCAGCTAGATCAAAGGATGTACAATGGTACAGATAGGAACTGGAAACACAGGGAATTCAGGATAGATGATCCCTTCAGGACTAGTGGTGAGAGTGGCAACACCAGGAGGGTGGAGGGAAGGTGGGGTAGAAAGAGGGAACCAATCATAATAATCTACATGTAACCTCTTCTCTGGGAGACGGACAACAGAAAAGTGGGTCAAGGGAGACATTGGACAGTGTAAGATATGACAAGATAATAATTAATAAATTACCAAGAGCTCATGAAGGAGGGCAGGGGAAAATGAGGATCTGATACCAAAGGCTCAAGTAGAAAGCAAATACTTTGAGCATAATGATGACAACAAATGTACAAATGTGCTTGACACATGGATGGATGGATGGATGGATGGATTGCAGTAAGAGCTGTATGAGCTCCCCCCCCCAAAAAAAATGGTTTATTAATGGGGTGGACTAGAGTACCAAATAACTGAAAGAGAATTAAAGGCTGTTAAATATAATCAGACATATTTTAAGATAAATAATAATTTGAAATTCAAGAAAAAAGAACTAAAATCATTAGATCTACAGAAAAAAAATAGTATTGTTAAAGTTCAAACTGAAGAAATTATTTAAAAGGGCTCAAGTAGAAAGACAATGTTTTGAAAATGAAGATGGCAATATAGGTACAAGTCTGCTTGATATAATTGATTTATAGATCATTTATAATATCTGTAAGAGCCCCCAATAAGATATTTCATTTTTAAGATAGATAAGAAAGCTAAATTTTTCAAAAACGCAGTATCAACTGGCAAAGAGGTGAGAAGCCTGAAAGGTTAAGAGGCAAGGAAGACAAGGGAAGAAGGTGTCATAGAGAACTAGATTGAGTGTCAAAGGAAATGATAAGCAGAATGGGGAAGAGAAATCTTCAGAAACGAGATCTTTCCACAGTTGATTAATAATAAGTGCCCTTTTGGTCCAGGAAGACAATGAGTGCCAACATTCTCAAAGAAATATCCAATGAGACACAAGAATGTGAAACTGCAGAACCGCCAAAAACAGTGAAGAAGCCCTCGCAGACAAAGACAACCTCCCCAGAATACCAGGAATCTTAGAAACAGGAGAGAAAAAAAGTACCAATTCCACATACCTATCATTTAAGCAGAGGAGTGAAATGAACACAACTGTAAATAAGGAATACTTGAAAGAGTTTCGGATCAACAGACACTCAGAAAAAGCGCTTCTAGTGGTAAAATTCCAGAAAGGAGAAAATGATCTCGTAAATATATATATATATATATATATATATACATATATATATATATATATCATCATTCTCAACTAATGGGAAGTGAAGAAAATAATAAACATGTGCAAAAATTTAAGTATACAATAATAAATATAATGCTCAATTTGAGAAGCTCACAAAAATGAGTTAGAAGTAAAATACGAGACTGAAATAGCACGAATCACAAATGGGTCGTTCAACAAGACACCTCAACCCCAGGAGCTCAGCTTCTCCCCAGAAATGTTAAATGCAGCCATGTTCAAAACAAAATATCTAGAACGTGGTGGCTGCCTCCTCAGATCTGTTTTTCATATCATGTTTAAACCTTTAATGGCTGCATTCTCCATGAACCACATTTCCTAATTGCAAGTACTTAGCTGCACACGAGGAGCAGTTGAGTAGCTGAACCAGGTGCAATGGGTCTAAAAACTCCCAGACTTTAGCTTTTCCCATTTCCATCTCCATCAATTTGTAAGAGGAATAAGACAACTGCCATGACAGCAATCTAAATAATCGTATATTTTGTCTCAAAGACCCTAAAATCATTCTGAGTTATTATGCAAATACCCAAATCTGCTCATTATGTTGTTATGGGGGGGGGGGCGGGGGGAGAGACTCAACAGCCTTCCTGTTGGTAGTATTTCTTAAGATGAGATCATTAGAAAAGGATTAGTGGTGTAATGTCTGTGAAGCCTAAACAATAATTTGAGTCTTTCCAATGTGCACAAGGTAATTTGAAATAAATTCCAGGGTTTTCTCTGATGATAGCCCTCCGGTTCTAGTGCAGCTGCCTTTAAAGAAATGCTAATTGAATGAAGTCATTTTTAATGCAAAACTTGGCTCATGGCAGGTCTTCAGGAAACAGTAGCTGTTGCCATTCTTAGTTTACTTTCTGGGCAGAAAGAAAATTAACACCGACCACTATCACCACCACGATGGACTGAACAATGGTCATCAGAAGTCTTGGTTCTCAACCGTGATTTGTACCTTTCACAGAGCACAAAACTGAGAGGACGGAGAGAGAGATTTCGTTATCGATATGTGTAATTTCTGGAAATCACTGATTCATCAAGTCAGCAAACAGCTAGAGAGCACTTCATATATTCATGCACTGAGAATGAAAAGATTCGCCCATCCAGATCCCTCCTCTTAAGAACTTCAGAATTGGCCACTGTGATGAGTAAAGGGAGGACTCCAACAAAGGTTTCAGGGTATCTACATCTGTCCAGGCTCTGTGCTAGACCCGAAACAAATTCAACACCTGTCTCGAAGTCAGGTCGGACTCATTGCAACCCCATGAGGAAGGGTAGAACCGACCCAGTGGGTTTCTGAGATGTTCTAGTCTTTATGGGCGTAGAAAGGCCCACTAGACCCTGAGAACACAGAAATGAACAAAGCAGGGGAGCGCCTTGATATTCTCACCAAACCCGCAGTAGAGAGACAAAACTTGGAAATGACAAAACACCACGGTTGTACAATAAGCATGTGGAAAACTCTAGGACAGTGGTTCTCAACCTTCCTAATGGTTGCGACGCTTTAATGCAATGTTTCATGTTGTGGTGACCTCCCTTTAGTCCCCTCCACACACACACACACACACACACACCAGAAAATTATTTTTGCTACTATTTTATAACTGTAATTTTGCTACTATCATAATAGGTGATTGCTATCACGTTATGATTACTATCATATTGTGATTACTATCATAATCAGGTGACTTGTGAAAGGGGTGTTCAACCTCCAAAGGGATCATAACCCACGGGTTAAGAACTGCTGCTCTAAGAGGTGCACGAGTCAGACTCTTGAAAGGAGGAGTTGACATTTGAAACAGAATTTGAAGATGGGTAAAGCATAAAAAGAATGGAGAAAGCATCCCAACACATAGAGAGTGGACAGTGTGGTCAGGAGAAAGTGTCCCAGGCTTGAGGAATGGTTTGGCTTTTGAATAAGTAGGTGACTGTTGCCAAGAGCTTGGGCTGAATGATGAGGGTGAGGTCGATGTGGGACAATTCTTGCTCCCTTTACAATGAACTTAAACCTTATTCTGAAACATTGGTCAGATTGACATGGCAGCGGGGGGGTGGGGGTGGCAGTGATTGGGGTGTCAACCTAGAATTTTAAACAAGAGATTGCTATATCCAGTTATATACATATGGTATATATATTTTGTAAGGGTGATATTAAAATTGTTCCAGAGGTGGTAGAAATTAGAAGTCAGGGGGAAAAGCAGTTTGGAGGCCATAATAACAGTCTAGACAGGACATGGTAATGCTATGAATAAAAGCCATAGTTAATGGGGGTGCTGCCAAGTATATAAGAAATATAAAATGACAGACAACAAAATGAAAGTGGTCAAAAAGGCACAAAGAATCAAAGAAAATTCAGCATTGTCCAACTGGACAGTGTACGACATGAAATAGCAATTTGTAAAAGTATTAAAGGTTCCTAGTGGGGAGGGAGGAAAGGAAAAATGGGGAGGTGGAACTGGGGGCCTAAGTGGAGAGTCGATGTTTTGAGAGTGATGATGCCAACAAGTGTGCAAATTAGAGCTGCATACAATTAATGTATATATGGATCATGAGGGGAGGTGTATGAGAACCCAATAAAATGATTTATTAAAAAAGGGGGGGGAGGAGGAGAAAGAGGAGCTCTTTTTTTTTTTTAAGAGGAGCTTATACCAAGGGCTCAAGTGGAAAATGTTTGGAAATGCATGTGACAACATGTGTGCAAGTGTGCTTGCTACAGATGATGTACTGAATGTTATAATAGCTGCAAGAGCCCCCAATAAAATTATTTTTTTTTTAAAGTTAAAAAGTGGGCGCCCCATTTTGCCACTACCTGAGATAGAGCTTAGGCTACAAAGGAGGCTGGGGAGAAATCAACCTGTTTAGCAAATGGTACGTCTGAGATGCTCCGGTATCTCCGTCAGAAGGATGCATCCAAAATGAAATTAGAAATCTAGGGATGATGCTGGGGCAAGATAAAAACTTAGGAGAATGAGAGATCAGACTATGGGTGTGCTTCTTCTGTCAAACGCTGGCTGTAAAGGACAAAAATTAAAACAAAAAGCACAAAATGCATGTAGGAGACTCGTGAGGGGCCCAAAGATTTGTCCAGAACAACCCAGCTCATAGTGATCTTCCACAGGGCACAATCCTCTACTTTGGTCACTGTGGCAAATGATGGTGAACATCCATGGCTGACTGACGCTTGACCCAACCTTCTAAGACCAAAATCCCTCTGCTGTGCTTCCCTGCTTGATTTTATGAAGACATGACTTGTCACAAACACAAAGGAAAACTAGTAGTTCTGGGGTAGAATGTGTCCTTCCTCAAAGGAGATGCAGGTTTGACTTACAGCCAATGTGCACCCGCCATCTGTCAGTGGAGATCTGGGTGTTACAAAGGTGCTAAGTAGCTTTCAGCAGAGCTTCTGGACTAAGAGGAACATGGAAGAAAAATCTGACCACTGATTTATGAAATCAGTCAAGGAAAGTCCTATGAATCACAATGATCTGAGTCAGTAACAGTCAGGGGGTTGGCAAAGAACTGGTTTGAATCCTGCCCCATTGTGTTTCGGCCACTGTGCGTCCAGGGTCAGCTATCAAGGAACTACAACAATCACAAAAGCACAAACTCACCATGGGGGCTCATACGCTGTCCTCTATATCCTCTGACTCTGAAGTAAGGTGGGAATAATACAAGAACACAGAAATCAAGTGGATACCCTGAGATGCCAACCCAAACAACACAGCCTAAGGCTTCCACTCATCTCTTCTGCAATCTCTCTTCAACGTACTGACATATGCCCTGGAGGACCCAGCACAACATTCTCCATGGCTACTTGACCTCACCATGGGAAGCAGAAATCTGCAGAGACCATCTTCACTAGTTCCCTACAATGTCGTCTCTTTTTTCCTGCATAACTTTCATACTTCTCACCCATATGTCTTTTTGAAGACAAGACCAATACAGCCTGGAAGAAACCTGCACAGAGACAGTCAGTGACCCTGGCTGTGACTCCCTTCGAAAAAACAGAGAAGACTCTCTTGGGCCTGGCTCTGACTCATGGAATCCCTGTGTGTGCTGGAAGAGATTTTGGTTCAATAAGGCTTGGGGTAAGCAGTGGACTTCTTCCAGCAACTAGATTGACTATTCAAACCCAACATCTGCATCATGGGAGAAAAGATGTACAGCCCTGGAAACGCCCAAGAGCAGTTCTACTCTGCCCTGGAGAGGACAATAAGAGTTGGAACCACCTCAATGCCAGTGGGAGGGGTATGTTGAAAGTAGATGACCTAGCCTTTCTTCTAAGGTGCTTCGAGGCGGATCTAACCCTTCTGTTCAACAGCTGAGCTCCTCAACTGTTTGTACCATCCTGACAATGATCTTCTCCTGCTTGACCTTATTTCTCTACTTTGGTCTTGAAACTTCTTCAAAGTCAAGGATAGTGAGGGAGATTCCAAGCTTATCCAGCAGATAACGCTCATCTTCCTAGGGAAAAGTAGACATCCTGAAGTCCCCATAGAAGAACTCCCCTGGGAACCTAATGTGGCAGTCATGTGTTTATGTTAATTTTATGATTGAGATGTAGAGGTGGAGTCTAGCCTGTTCATCTGGAGATAGCCATTGAGTAGCCAATGAGGCCTCTATGTGGGCATGGCTTTCTCCTGAGACTTCTGGGAAGTCTCGAGATATTTCCCTCATGAAGATGAGAAGCCATCTCCCCAGTGGTTGGGAGTTCGTCTCAGAGATGATGAATCACGGACAAGACAAGATGGCAGCGTCTGAGAAGCTGGAGGAGCCAGCGGAGAGACCACACAGCTTTGTCCTGATGGAGCCAGCCCTCTGAAGCTGGGATGGCCACATGGAGACCTCTGCCAGTGATGAGTTGCTTCTGCTGTTGATGAACCCTGAGCCCTGGAAGTGAGAAGCCATGTGGAGACCCCTGCCAGCGCCGGGATTCTGCACCCACTGACCTGTGACTTTGTGAGTCAGAAGGAGACATTATAGACTGGTGTCGGGCATGTGGGCTAATATCAGACTTGTAAACAGTAATAGGTGGTGGCAGAGAGTTTTCAGTAAGCCATTAACACCTTTGACCATATATCATCCTTTTTCAGTCTGAAGGATGAGGTGCCCAATAATACTAGTTACAGGACCAGATGATTCACAAGATGAAGTCACAAGGTTCAACTGAGGCTTATCTTTGAAATTTCAATTTTACATAAAAGTTGGAAGAGAATTTTGCCTTGATACTAAAATAAGCACAAATCTATTAAAGCAAAGACTTCCAACATTGTCTTTTTTTTTTAAGATCAAATATGAGACTTCCAAGAAGTTTCAAGTCCCTAGGTTGACTGCTGCCAATCTCCTGAATCAAATTGCTGAAACATACCTCTTCCCTGGCATGTGATACTTCAGATGCTCAGGGAAGATTCCTGCCACCTGGAAGAATATGACATATGAGCAAACTCACAAATCTGTCTGTAAAATAATGTTGGAAGACAACTTAAAGGTTGTATTATTCTTATTGGTGTTGATTTCCAATGGGTCAGCCTTGACTCAAAGGGGACTTTATGTGTACTAGAAACAAATGCTGCCTAGACCTGCACCATCATCACGACATTTGGTTTCTTTAAATCCTTTGGTGAGTCACAATTGGCTACTATGCCAACTCAAGTGACTGAGGATTTCCCTAGATCTAGCTGCCCCTACTTTATCAATCATAATGCCCTTGTCTAGACATTGGAAATGACAATATATCAAATCAGCACCCACAGACACCAGTGAAGAGATCAAAGTGTAGACACAGAAGCAGAGGGAGGATGCCTGGTCTACTCATTTGTTGTGTGACCTTGAAACACTTTTCCCCAAGTCTAGGTTTCCTCGTCTGAAAAGTACAAGAGTTAAAAATCAAGAATTACTTAAAATTTCTTCTCTAGTTTCTAGTATTTAGAACTGGAGGTGGGGGTGGGGGAAATGCCTTACCTACCCAAGTCATGCTATTTTCCATCAGCTCATCTGCATGTAAAAATTGAACATTTAATGAGGAAGATGGAAGAAGAGCTAAAGCGTTTGAATTGTGGTGCAAGAGAAGAATATTTATGGTACCGTGGTCTGCTGAAAGAACAAAGAAATCTGCCTTGGAAGAAGTCTGGCCAGAGTGCTCCTGAGAGGTAAAGATAGCAAGATTTTGTTCTACATACTTTGGACATAACAGGTAAGACATCATCATTGGTAAAGTGGAAGTGGAGCAAAAAATAGGAAGACCCTCAATGAGATGGATTAAGACAGTGGCTACAACAAGGGGTTGGGGCAGATGAAGAATTATGAGAATAGTTCAGGACCATGACCGAGCTTTGTTCTGTTGAGCTTAGAGTCACTAATGGGTTGAAATCAACTTGATGGCACCTTACAGCACCAACACGATGGTGTTGATTCCAACACATGGTGACCTCATGTGCGTCCATGGAGAACTGGGATCCGTGGGGTCTCTCCAGGGCTGTTCTTTTCAGAAGTCAGTTCTCAGGTCTTCCTTCTGAGATACTTCAGCTTGGTAGACTAAAACCCCACCCCCAATATTTTTACTATCAATCATTATTTTTAATTCAGTAATTATACTATCTAGGGACTCCATATAAAATTTGAGAAGACTCCCCAGACCTTCTTGACTCCATTCCCAGTTCAGTAGCCCATAGCAACAAAGACTGCTGAGCTTCTCATTGAAATCAATGACAATCTAACAGATTCAATAGTGTTTCAGAAATCTTTAAACTGAAACCCCAAGCAGTCCCCTAAAATCATCTTGAGAAAAAGAAGTGGCTTAGATTAATTAAAAATAAACATTAAAGTCTGACTTGAGTATTGGACACCTTCTAAAAACTTGTCTAAATGGCATCACATGTAGATGAGAGATGAAAATGGCAGCGAGTTTATGTAAGGGATCCTGAAGTCATTTGGAATAAAATAAGGTTCATGGAATGGGTGTGAATCAGGCAGCCTATGAGAAACCTACTCATGACAGAATGACCTAAGAGAGAGCAAGAATAAATATTACACGTGCTAGTACCCAAGGAGGAGCCCAAGGGCTGCTGTGGGTACTGCAGAGTCCACTGTTCAAAACCACCAGTGTCTTTTTGAGAGGAAGACGGGGCTCTCTGCTCCCAGAGGCACACCTGCGCTGTCCTTTACAATCGCCATGAATTCGTATCACCTGGATGGTGGCAGTGAGTTGAGTAGCCAAGGAGACAGAGTGGAGGGGGGTGAGCTTGACCATCAGCATCTGCCTCCCAGTGCAACAGGTCAAAGGGGAGTTGTATAGGCAAGATTGCTTCTTTTTCTTCTCATGTTGGGGAGGGGGTGTCCCTGTTTCAGCTGCTGTTGTTGGGAGCAAGTTCTGTTCTTCAAATGAAGATGCATTCATTTCTAACTTCTGAAGGGAAGTTACATAAAACAGCAGTTTTATCAATTCCTCATGAGTGCTAACAGGAGAGCAAAGGGCACAGAGTTCCAGGCAGGCACTGGGGTCCAGTAACAGCATCGCTAACCAGAAAGATGGCACACCTGCCAGAATGTCACCAGTGAACTGCATGCATAGAAACTGTTGAAGTGGTGACTGTCTTCTTACACATAAGAAAAAGCAAACCCCCCCAAATGAGAGCTTTGTCCACACTTGATCATGATGAAGGTTCCAGAGGCATGTGTGGCCCCTGCTCTGGACAGTGCAAATGTCAAGCATCCCAGTCACCACAGAGAGGTCCCCCAGATGCTGTTGCAACTTCCTGTGAACTGATGGCTCCAGATGAGAGTACCCCAACATGTGCTGTGGGCCAGATACTCCGCCTTCTTTGTGGGGAGCCCTCAGCAGAGTAGAACCCAGGGCAGATACCCAGGTATGCTTTTGAGGAAAGCTCTCTTTCACAGTCGGTTCCTTCAGGTCAGGAGAGAGGGAATCAGGCCCACAAGCTGAGTAAAGCCTGAGAAATCACTGACCCCAGCTAACAGCACATGCCTCACCAAAGAGAAGCTGTTCTGAACATCATGTTAGGGGTGAGTTGATTAAATATTGGACAGGATAGAGCAGGCTAAAGAAAAATCAGTACATTTTTATGATCTATGAGTGATATTATAAATATCCAAATGGCCTGACCCAAATAAAAAAAAGCAAGGTCCCCCACCCCTGCTATAGATAGAGACAAGGTTAAAGCCAGACTCAGAGCCCATCAGTGTCAGATGGCTTCAGCTGTGAGCAAGGGGGTAACAGGTGTCGGGATTATATTCCTGGGGCAGCTGGAAGCAGGCTGGTTTAAGACCCCACTGCAGTGAATGCAACCAGGCACTTCCAGTTCCCCCATCTAAAGTCTGAAGCCCCGTGGCTGCCAGAATGAGCCAAGCTATTCCCTTTCCCATCTGGTCAAGAGGGTTCATGAAGAGAGAAATGCAAATAGTTCCCCATTGAGACACTCCCTGCCACGGACACACACACACACACACACACACAGAGAGAGAGAGAGAGAGAGAGAGAGAGAGAGAGAGGCTGGGAGGCATTGAGTCAGGGCCCACCCATCGCGAGCGACCCTGTCCATACACACAGAAGAAAACACTGCCTGAGCTAGTACCATCCTCACAATGGCACCCACGCTTTTAGCTTATTGTGGCAGCCACTGCTTCCATCCATCTCATTGAGGCCCTTCCACTGTTTAACTGCCCCTCTACTTCTCCAAGCATATGTCCTTCTTCATGGACTGGTCTTTCTGGACAACTTGTCTGAAGTAGGTAAGATGAAGACTTGTTACTTTTGCCTCTACAGAGCACTCTGGCTGTCCGTCTTCCAAGGACGTCTGTCCATATAGAGTGCCTTCGAGATTCTTTGCCAATGTCACAACGCAAACGCTTCGGTCTTCTTTATCCCATGTCCAAATTCCATACGTGTATCAGGCAATTGAAAGTATCCTCACTTTGGCGAGGAACACCCTCGTCCTCAAAGTAACACTCCTGCTCTTCATCCTCTGAAGAGGTCTTGTGAAGCTGATGCACCCAAGACGAGGCATCTTTTGATCTCCTGACTGCTACTTCTGTGAGCTTTGACTGTAGATCTCAGTAAGACAAAATCCTTGACAAGTTCAACCTTTTCTGCATCTATTATTTATCCTATTAGTCTACAGTGTGAGGACTTCGATCTGCTTTACATTGAGTGGTGTGGCAGTCATGTGCTTATGTTAATTGTATGATTGAGATGTAGGGGTGGAGTCTAGCCTGTTCATCTGGAGATAGCCATTGAGTAGCCAATGAGGCCTCTGTGTGGGCATGGCTTTTTCCTGAGACTTCTGGGAAATCTCGTGATATTTCCCTCGTGAAGATGAGAAGCTAGCTTCCCCAGTTGTTGGGATTTAGTCTCGGAGATGATTAATCACAGGCAACGCAGAATGGCGGTGTCCGGGAGGCTAGAGTAGCCAGTGGAGAGACCACACGGCTTTGCCCTGATGGAGCCGGACCTCTGAGGCTGGGGCAGCCACACGGAGGCCTCTGGCAGCAATGAGTTGCTTCTGCCACCACAGGATGCTGTTGATGGACCCTGAGCCCTGGAAGCGAGGAGACATGGGGAGACCCCTGTCAGTGCCGGGACTCTGCACCCACTGACCTGTGACTTTGTGAGTCAGAAGGAGACTTTATGGACTGATTTCAGGTATATGGGATAATATCGGACTTATGACTTTGAACTGGACTGGGCTGGGATGTTTTCTCAATGTCCTGTTCCTCTTGAATATAAACCCATTCCTTATATCCATATAGATGTCTATTGAATTTGTTCCTCTAGTCTACCCAGACTGACACAAGTGGTAAGCCATACCGAAGGGACAATCCTTGATCTTTATCAGCAAGTGCTTCAAGTCTCCACAACCAAGGAATATAAATGAGAAGGCATTGGAAGGTGCCCAGTCACCTCAGGGAGGTTGGCCTGGGGGAAGGGAGGAGCAGGCACATTAACCGGCCAATCCCAATGTCACTGACCCTGAGTCTGATTCACAGTGGCACTCTAGAAAAGAGTAGAACTGGTCCTTTGGGTGGCCCAAGCTTTAAAATCCTGACAGATTTCAAGATGAGTAGTGGGTTCGAACCACTGACCTGGCTGTTCAATGAGAATCCACCCACCCACCCATATTTCCTTCATATGTCACACAAAGGAGCTTACTGGGGGCACTTGGTGAGCAGTAAATAAGGCACTCTATGTGCCAGGAGGTGGCAAACCCCTTCTGGCTCCATTACTTCAGCCTTTCCTCATTAAACCCACAATGTGCCAGGTCCTCGTTCCCTTTTCCATGGACTCTGGAACTTAATAGATGCCATCTCCACCATCTTGGAAGTGGGCATTTGACAAATTGACATCGCTAGAGACTTTAGACAAGGAAGAGGCCGAACAGCACAGGCTTATGACAAATCCATGCTGACGCAGTGGCATCGGCCCCACGCTCCAAACTCACTGTCATTGAGTGGACAGGTCGGGATGGAGTTGCCCAGGGAGTTTCAGGGACTCTAACTCTTTCCAGAATTAGAAAGTCTTTCTCCCACGGAGTTAACAGGCCAATGCACAATCACTACACCACCACAGCTCAGAGCCCACAAACCAGCATTCCGGAAGTGGGGTGCAGGTGGTATGTTTTAATCATGTTCCAGAGGGATTCTTTCCCAGATGACACAAAGGGTGACGAAGCTCACCAAAAAGTTGGCAGCTTGAACCTACCCAGCAAGGCCTCCGAAGAAAGGTCTGATGATCTCCAGCCTCTAACCAAATCAATCACTCCAAATCACTCAGATCCACCACGGGGCACCCTGCTGCACGCAGTTTAACTCTGGCATGCGACTCCACGAATTGCTATCAGCTAGACAGCATCTGTCTATTCCATAGGTTCCAAAGCATATTTGGCCTACCACCCCCCTTTTTCAGGGAAACCAAATAAAATTTGTTTACTCAGGCTATGGAAAACAATTTTACTATATATCATACTATTAAAAAAAAAGATTTATTGCCATCAAGTTCATACTGACTCATAGCATGAGTCCTATGGGTCTTAGAGACTGTAACCCTGTCTTTCTCCCACTGAGCGGCTGGTAGTTTTAAGGAGGCACATCATAAGCCAGAATAAAGGATAAAGTATAGCTATCTGCTTTTGCAATCGCCCCACCCCACCCCCACCACAGTCTGGATCATTGCAGCATCCCTCAGGGCAGTGGTTCTCAACCTGTGGGTCACAACCCCTTTGGGGGTCGAGCGACCCTTTCACAGGGGTCGTCCGATCCATAGCAGTAGCAAAATGACCGTGATGAAGTAGCCAGGACAATAACTTTATGGCTGAAGGGATCCCCACCACATGAGGAACTATATTAAAGGGTCGCAGCTTTAGGAAGGTGGAGGACCACTGCCTCAGGGGATTCTCCACTGTGACCGTCCTGGGTTAGAGACACAATCGCCGTCAGACTCACTCACTGGGGGAAGCAACCCAGGCAGGGGCCAAGTATTTTGGTGTTTGACATGTAGAGACCTGAGATGGCCCTCTGCTTGACACAGGGATCGTGGTCATAGAGAAACTGGCCCATGTGGAAAGCATAAACGCCATAGACCACAAGTACTGGGAGTGGCACACCTTTTCTCACCTCTTCACTCCATATCCCCAGGGGCCGTGCTTCTTGGGCTTGAGAGCTCGGCCGAGTGGATAGAGGTGGTGCTATTGCCAGTGAGTTTGCCCTCTGAATGGCTGTGGCAGGAGAGAGAGAGCAGCGGATGAGAGGAACCCGGGAAGTTTGGGTGATGGACCTAAAGGGTTAGCCTGCTAAGGCTGCTGCCGCTGGGCTTGGATAGCTTCGTGGTTAAACCTCGGGCTGTGACCCTCAGCAGTTTGAAACCACCAGCCATTCCTTGGGAGAAAAGGGAGGGTTTCTACTCCTGGGAAGATTCCATCTCAGAATCACAAGGGAGCAGTTCTGCTCTGTCTTATCCGGTGTCTGTAAGTTGGAATAAATGCGTTAGTGTTTTTTGTTTGTTGTTGTTGCTGCTGCTGTTTTGAATACCACTGCAAAGTCACAAGCCAGAGTGAGCGAGAGGACATGAGGTACACAGCCGCCCACATGCCCAGGCCAGGAAACCTATGTCCTCCCAGACTCACTGCAAGGGCCTGAGAGTCACCGTGACGGCTGCAAACGTGCTTGTCTGAGCAGCGTTCTGGCGGGGATCCCCAAGGAACCCCCATCCACTTCTAGACCTCTTTGCCAAACCCAATAAACCCAGGTGGGTCCCCCGCTGTGCTGCCTGGCCTCACCCCTGCATACCTAAGACGCAGACAAATCCGGGACATCTAGAGTTACACGTTCCCACACAGGGGGCTGGCACGGAGGGCCACGGCGGACAGCTGTCCTCTCCTGACCCCGTCCTAATCTCTCCCTAATGAATTTTCTCTCTTGATATCTCAAGCAGATGGCTCAGCCGGAGCGGGGATCCCTCCCCAATCTTACAACAGAGCTCTGGACACAAAAGAAGATGGGCCCTGCCGTTTTCTTTCTCTTTTCAGTGATTCACTTCTGTCTTCGTGTTAAGAAGTCTCATAAGCGCAATCGATGTCAGGTTACCCAGCGAGCACAGGCTATGGGGGAGGGAGGTGAACAATTTCCCCTTTTTTTTCACCGCCTCTAAGATTCTGCATTTGAGCTGTCGCTCCCCCAACCCCACAGTAACCTCCTACTGATTCAGCGCTTCCATTCAAACAGACGACACCTGACCCAAACCAAGACTCACTGCCAATGTGCTGTTGCCAACTTATTAGGACAGGGTGGCGACGGCCCTGTGCGTTTCTGAGACTGTAACTGTTTAAGGAAGTACAAAGGCTCATTTTCCTCCCATGGAAGAGCGGGTGATTTTGAACTGCTTACCTTGTGGATTATGCTACCAGTCTCTTTCCTCGCTATCAGTCAGAACTGACTCAATGGCAGCCAGTAATAAAACCGATACAATACATTGAGTGTTCCACCATATACGCACACATCACTGGTCAGCTGATCTGTGAGCTTCAGGGTGCACAAGAGTTCATTATCTTTCAGTAAATGATGTAGGGAAAAATGGGTTTCCACCGGCAGGAAAAAAATGAAACAAAGGTGGGTGAGCATGTGAGGAAACCAGGACCCTTAGTCGTTGCTGGTCGGGTGTAAAATGGGGCCACCGGGCAGACAACAGGATGGTCATTGCGCTAAATTTAAAAAAAAAAAAAGCTGCCATGTAATCCTACACATATAACCAAAAGATTTGAAAACTTGGACTCAAACAGAAATCTATACACAAATGTTCCTTGTGACACAGCTCACTAGAGTCAGAAGACAGAAACAGCTTCAATGCCCATCAACAGGTGACTGGATAAGTAACATATCGTTCATGTCCACAGTGAAATATTACATAGAGAGACAAAAGCAGCCTTCATCCATGCTCAAACACAGCTGCGAACCCCAAGGTGAGTCGTTCCAAACTGAAGACTGAAGACGGACCATTGAAGAGATGGGAACGTTATCTGGACTACCTTGGAGTTCCATGCAGAACATCGTAACGCAAGACTTAGAAATGAGAAAAGTTGCTAGAAAATTCGTGCCTTGGATTCTGACTAACTAGCAAAAAGAGATTTGCGAGTGCAAGCATGTCATGCTTTGAAAGAAAAGCTCCAAGGCAGTCCAGACTGTTTCCAAGGTCATTGCTGGTGATGAGACATGGTGCTCTTCGTATGACCTCAAAAGCAAACATCAGTCAAACCCATGGAAGGTGCCATCATCACCTCACCCCCCAAAAAGCTCATCAGTGAAATCAAAGATCATGCTCATTTGTTTTGTTTCTTATAGGCGTGAGATAGTGCATTTAGCGTTCATTCTTCCAGGTCAGACTGCTAATCAAGCTTTCTATGTAGAGGTTCTGTAAGAATTGAGTAACAATGTGTGACCTGAAAAAGGCCTGATTTGTGACAGGTAGGCGCCTGGTTTTGCCAACATGACAATACACCTCCTCACACAGCCATCTCAGTGGGCCAGTTTTGGGCCCCAAAACAGCATGCCTCTCATGTCCTACACACCTTACTCACCAGATCTCATTCAGTGTGACTTCTTTTTGTTTCCGCAAGATGAAGAGGGACAGGAAAGGGCCGCAATTTAATGAAATACAGGGCTTGAGATAAAAAACGAGGGAGGTGCTGTGAGCCCTCCACACACATGAGATTGAAAACTGTCACCGAGAATAAAATCACAGGCTGAGCCCCGGTGGCGTAAGCGGTTGAGTGCGGGACTGCAGCCCGTGGGTTTGTTGGTTCAAACTCAGCGGCAGCTCTCAGGAGCAGCATGGGGGAGCGCCCACGACCACCACAGGCAGTGATGCCCACACACACAAAAAAAATAGAATCGCAGATTTGAAAAATGTTTTAAGTGTCATGGAGAGTACTTTGAAGGTGATAAAGTTGTTTTGTTAAAAAAATACATTTAAAAAAATAAATACCATGTTTCCCTGAAAATAAGATATACCCATAAAATAAACTGTAACAGGATTTCTAAATATTTGAGCAATATAAGCCATACCCCAAAAATAAGACAGTGATAGGCATGCCTATGCAGTGTACCGGCGTGGACAGGTAACGAAGATGGGCAGCCCTTCTCACTTGCCCCATCATGACAGCTGCTATCTCAGAGGTGACCAGAGAGGTGCAGGCAGCCCTATCCACAAGGTGAGTCCCCCTGTCAGGTCCTGGTGGCTCGGTGCATGCTGCCAGCTGAGACATTGAGAGAGAGATAGTGAAAGTCGAAGTCTCCCCACTCAAGTGAGGAGCAGGAGGCCCCTCTGCTTTAGGTATTGTGTGTCCTCAGGGGGAAGAAGCAAAACCGTGACTGTGTTTAACTCAGTACCAGGAGTTCATGTTCCAGATGAGGACTATATTAACTATATTTGAATAAATGTAGATTGTCGTATCATACTTAATGAAAATAAGCTATCCCCTGAAAATAAGCCACAGTGTGTCTTCTTGAGGAAAAATAAATATGATAGTGTCTTATTTTCAGGGAAACACTGAATTATACAGATAGAGATTGCTGAGTTCTCTCAGCTCCACAGAAGTTTGAAACCAGTCGACTCCCATGCAAAACGCTGCTGTGTGCAGCCTGGAAGTTACTTGAGAATGACAATCACAGCCTGAGTGAGGCAGGGAGCACCCAAGCCCAGGGAACTCTCCCCAAAGCCTCAGAACTGCCTGGCTGCACATTGCAAAACCCGACCTCATCCCAGGGAATCTGTCAAAGCTGGATGCCCAGGTCTCTTCCCTGGGGGGCAAGATCCTGGCTGGAGTCATTTTCAAGAGTCTCCCAGTTATTCTAAGGAACTCCCACGTGTGGCAAAGAAGCAGAGATAAAACCCCAGCCCCTTCCTCAAAGGCGTTCAGAGCTTGCCTGTGCACACAATCCAGGCAGGGAAGCAGGGAACAAGGTAGCCTCTGGGAGGATGGGATGAGCTAGGGGTTCCGCAAGTCTCAAATGGGCCCAGGTGAAGGGCATGTTACTCTTGGTCTTGGGCCAGGTGTTAGCCTCTAGTCCCATAATCAAACAGACAAGCCACCATGTGTATTTACCTGTCCTCCTATTGTGAAGGAGGTGATGGGAAATGGGGAGAGGGGTGACCCATATGTTTTGTTTGGTTTATTCAGATTGTGACATTTCATCACTGTGCAACTATGAACAGGTGACCTCTTTGCCCATTGGTTTTCTTGGGTGTCAAAATGGTTGTGAAAACAGTCGACCCTTTACGGCGATGTGGGGCCAATTACAGGAGACGTGGATTTCGTTAGGAAACTGTGGAGCATGACCAGGTTCAAGTGTGAATGATGTAAGATTGGCCTTCAAAAGATACATGACATTGGCCCATAAAGTCTTAGTTACTGATATGCGCACCCACGTGTTTACCACCTTGCATTCCTCCTGCTATGAGCATGTGGACATGGGCTCACATTGACACTCACTCCAGGCAGTGTTGTCTGGCCAGCGTAGGACTTCCAGCTGTAAGGTTGGTGGTTGAAACCCACCAGCCACTCCTCAAGAGAGAGGAAGCCATCCACTCCGTTAAGAGATACAGCCTCTGAAGCCCAATTCAGGGTTGCATAGAGTCTGAATCAACTTGATGGCTATGGAGATGTCTGATTCAACTTGATAGCAGTGGGTTTCGTTTTTTGCTTGTTTGTTTGTTTGTTTGTTTGTTTGTTTGTTTTTTAGGGGGGGGCATCAGCGCTGTTCCTGAGAGCCGCCGCTGGATTTGAACCACCAAGCCCGCGGGGCCGCAGTCCCGGACTCAACCACTTACGCCACTGGGGCTCAGCCCGGGTTTCGTTTTTGTAGGAAGAAATTTACCTAAAACTTGAAGGATGGAATCCATCTGGCAGCACAGCGGAAGAAACGCCTGGCAAATGTACTTCCAGAAAGCGCACCCATTGATGTGAAGTTGATTCCAACCCGGATCAGGGGCCCAGCGCAGAACTTCCCTGTGGGATCCTGAGGGATGTCCTCTTTACAGAAGCAGAGCGCCACAACTTTCACCAGTGGGTTCCAACCACTGACGCATCAGTAACTGACAAACCCTGACCCCTTGAATGACCAAGGGTCATTTCAGAAAAATAAAAAGCACTGTCAAGGAAACCACCGGGGGCGTTTCTGCTCTGGGAGGCACTGCGTCAGGGTCCACTTGACAGTGTCTTGTTTGTATTTTGGTTTTGGCACGGAGCATGAGCAAGATAGAAAGCTTTCATTTCCCGAGAGGTTTGAACTCTCTGGAGATATATTTGTGCTTGGATGTGTAGAGTGTGTGCGTGCGCTCGTGTGTGTGTGTGTGTGTTTATAGTGTATCTGAACAATGAGTGCAGCGTCTGGCTATCGTATGTGTATAGTACATGTATAGCAAGTGTCGTGGGTATATTCAAGTGTGTCGTGAGTGTGGGGGGGGGCGTCTTTGTGTAAACGTGCACAGCTTTTGGAAGTAGGGAGCGAGGGTCTGCAGAGTCTGTGTGTGGATTTTAGGTGTCAACAGTGGCCAGGGTGAGTACAGATAGGGTTCTGTCTCTGTGACTGCTGGAAGGGAAGCCGTGCACAAGTGGGTCTGCAGAAAGTTATAGCCAGCAGAGATTTCGTCTCTCGTGGTTTCGGAGACTGGGTGGCCAGAGGCCTTGGATCTGTCTCATCCTGAGAGGCAGGCACTCTCCTGCTGTGGTCTCTACAGCATCTGGCCCTGGTCCACCTTCACCTACTTGGCATCCCCCCGCCCTCTGCCCTCACATGCCCTGACTAACTTTTGTTTAATCTCTTTTATATCTCAATCCTGCCTTGTTAGCATAACAAAGAGATACCGGGTTCTCAGATGGGATTATAACCAGATTGGTTAGAATTGGTAGCACCTATTGAGGTGCCTTCCCCAACTCCCACATAATTTAGCCCATAACTCGTGTGTGTGTGTGTGTGTGTGTGTGTGTGTGTTCTTGTACCACTGTCTGGGGTGCCTGGACTTACAAAGATGTTCTCCTGCACAGAGATGATTCAAGAAGGCAGAGCCAATGTTCTCCGGCAGCAGCCAAATTGGTAGCTTCGTCTTGCTCCCCTCTCCTGCATCAACATGCTTCAGGCCAGAACAAGATGGAACCATGCCCTGCTTCACCGAATCCCCGTCACATGTCCCCACAGGAGCCCTGCAGCCTCGTCGCAGGCCCAGCCTGGCCAGAGAGTGTGGCTCTGAGCACCCCTAGCCTTTTTGGAAGCGTTCACCCCATATTCACTTCAATATGCCTGGCCAACATCCGTCATGCACCCCACGGCATGCGCCCATGCGCACATACCACACACACACACGCACACACATACATGTTCATTCCCCAAAGAACAGAAACCTCAGCACATTCTTGACCCCCGTTCTGGAAGCGGCTCCAGGGGTTGCGCAAGCCCGTTTGGCACAAGCTGCCTGGCCCAAGCCGTGCTCAGGGTGGAATCGCAGAAACAAAATGTACTTGTCCCACTTCCGAGACGGAGGATTTGGCTTCCTCTGGAAAGGAGGAGTTGCCTCCTTACTGATGTCACCCGGTCATCAGCACACAGCTCTGCGTTCCGCAGTCCAGGGCCAGGCGGAGAGGAAGGGGCTCCCCAGAGAAGGTGGGGACTCTAAGGGGGTCGGCCAGACAGACCAGGGTGCTCAGGACTCAACCAGGCAGCAGCGCTGGCCCACAGGGGAAGGCGGGACCCCAGGCAGACACATGCTCCAGGAGAGGGAGTGGCCTTTGCCACCCTCCAGCAACCTGCTTGTTCTGGAGCTCCAGGTGCGACCGACCGCACATCCTGGGAGCACCCGTCCCTGTCCCCTGAGGCCCCAGAGCCATAGCTGACGCCCAGACTTAGGGCTGGAACCATGGCCATGTGGTGCTGAGTCAGGCCTTACTCTGAGGTCGCTCTGCGTAGCAGCTCAGGCATTCAGCAACGCAGTGTGCTCCAGGTCATCGAGTCCTGAGCCCTGAACCCCAAGAGGGCTGGCCTTCATAAAGGCAGGATTCTTCTTCTTCATGACTTAAAAAAAATTTTTTTAAGAGAAGGTTTAAAAATAAATTCTCACTACCACCAAGTCGATTTGACCTATGGGACAGGGTCTTCTAAGACCGGGACGCTTTACGGAAAGTCTCATCTTCTTCGGCCGAGGTACGGGTGGTTTCTAACCATCAATCTAGAAGTTAGCAGCCCAACACGTGACCCACTATGCCTCCTGGGGTCTCTTCCCACATCCACGCCTGTCACCTAGAACAGCCAGGCTTTTGAGCACAGACAAGATGTAATCTTCATATTTCAGGTGGCCTAGCCCACCTGCTCTGCAGCCATAAGAAAAGGCCAGCCTCCAATGAACTTAGCGGTGTGACTTGCACCAAACACACGTGTCCTGTGGACATCTACATCAGCAAGTCTTCCGGGACAGTGACCTGCAAGGGGCGGGCAGCAGCCCATCCGGGAGTCACAGACCTCATCCACACACAGAGTCCTGGTGGCATTGTGATTCCATCCAGGGTTCTGACCCACAGGGTTGGCAATTTGAAACCACGAGCAGCTCCGCTGGAGAAAGCCTGGACTTTCTATTCCTGTAATCAGTTACAGTCTTAGAAATCCACAGAGGGTCACTCTGAGTCAGTATTGACTGAATGGCTGCAATGTACTGATATATATATATATACATACATACATATCCAATAAACCAAATCCATATATATGGATATATACATCATGGATTGCCAGAAAAGCAAACAAATCCATTGTTTTGCTCAGAAATAAATCCTAGAAGTGCAGCCTGAACGCTCCTTGGAAAAGACGCTGAGCCTCTGTCCTCACTTCCTTTGTCCATGTTGTCAGGAGAAGCTGGTCCCTGGAAAAGGACACCGTGCTGGTTCAGGCAGAGGGACAGGGAACAAGAGGTCACGCCCTCGAGAAGATGGGTTTGGCATGGGGGCAGCAGCCAGGGACTCAGACACGAATATGAGGACGCCGCATAGCCAGACAGCATTTGATCTTGTTAAGTTGCACGGAGGGTCAGAGCTGCCTCCGTGGCACCTCCCAAGAATCTGTAAATATCACAAAAACCAGGGACACTAATGACTTCAACCAGGACAACCTTCATCGACACCCGTTGCCCAAGGTTCCATCATCCTAAACAGAAACTTCGACTCAAACTCCGAACTCACTGCCAGGGAGTCGATGCACTCCTTGTGGGAGTAGACATATCCCACAGAGTGGCTGGTGCCGCGGTTCTCAACCTGTGGGTCAAGGGACCCTTTCAGGGCTCAGCTAAGACCGTAGAGCCTATGGTCTTAGGAACCACGACATCGCAACTCCATCCTTCTCCAGGCGGGGTTGTGTACATGCAGATATGCCACCTATGGGGTCACCACAACATGGGGAACTGCATTAAAGGGTGGCGGCATCAGGAAGGCTGAGAACCACCGGAACCAGCGGATTCCAACGGCTGACTTGAGCTTAGCAGTACACCGTGTACCCCACTATGCCACCAAGCCTCCCTGCTTCTTCAATACTGTCTCCCTCTCCTCCATCCTGTCTCCCTTCTAACCACTGTCGCACGCCAAGCTCTACATTCATGCTTGTTTTGCGTGTTTCCTCCAAGTGAAATTTTACAATAGCTGTCCTTTCATGATTAACTTACACTTTTCCAAAAGCCAAATTCATGGCCACTGAGTCAATGCCGACTCGTCTCAACCCTGGTGGGTTTCCGAGACGGTAAGCCCTGGCTTTCTTCTGAAGAGCTGCTGCTGATAGCAACCATGCGAACGGCAGCCCAATTCATCACCGCTAAGTCATCACGCCATCACCAGGGCCACTAACTAACACTTTAGGAAGCTCCTTCTAAACTTCCAACACCCGAACCCATCGTCCATGTAAGTGAAATTGCGTCTCAGAGCAAGACCGAACTTCAGCCGCTTTAAAAGGCCCCTCCGTTGATTCTAATGGACACCAGGGATTAAGAAGCCACTTCCCCACCTGGAGCCAGTATTTTGGAGACCAGGAAATGGAAGCGTTTTGTTTGTTTGTTTGTTTGTTTTGCTTTTTGTCTTTCAGAAAGCCACACAAACAAAGAGCAGCCATGCTAGGAGGGGAGGGCATTGACACAAATTGCGGGACCAGATTTTTAACCCTGTGTAAGCACAAGGACAAGGGTCACAGTGAGTCCATGGTGGAATTCTTGCCCTCCCTGTGCGTCACCTGGGTTCAATTCCCCTTGCCAGTGGATGCACCTCCGTGGAGGTTTCTGGGTTGCTGTGAAGCTGAACAGGCCGCGGCAGAGCTTCCAGATTAAGACAGACTAGGGAGAAAGACACAGAGACATTCCCAGAAAATCACGACATCTATTCCATAGCAGCCATGACGATGGTCTCGTTTTCGTTTTCGGTTTTGTTTTGGGGTGGCACGGGGCCAATGCAATACAGTAGAACCAGCAACACAAGAGAACACCTGCCCAATGATGTCACAGATGTGCCTTCCCAGAGGCAGCTCTACCTACTGCCTACAAACCGGCCTGCTGGAACCCAGCTCCCTTGCTGAAAGAATTACTTAATGGATGGACATGAAACCCAGTTCTACCAACCTACTGAGGAATCTTAACAAGCCATTGAACCCTACAAGTCCCCTGCCCTTTAGCTCTACATGGGGGCGGGGTGTCCTGGGCTGGGGAGGGTCCTAAAACTATTTTTCTTCTCAAGTGAGGAGAGTTTAATAAACTCATACCTTTAGAATAAACCAGTATCTGTAGGACGGGAATGAGGAGGATCCCAATCGATGAGATGGATTGACAGCGGGACTGCAGCAGGGAGCTCAGGCCTAGGAACGATTATAAGGATGCCGCAGGCCCATGTAGTCTTGTGTTCTATCATACACAAGGTGTCTGTGCTTCAGAAGTGCCTCAACAGCATCTCACAGCAACACGGACTGCACAGCACAGGGCTTCACCCATGACAAGCCCTCAACCATTTGTATTGTTCTTGATATTTTTGAGTAGTACAGAGCAGATGCACTGACATGATTCCTCAGTGTTTTTGTGGTCTGCAATATGCAGGGTAAGGGTGGGGACACGCCTTCTGGGGACAAAGGTACCACGGTCCCCAGCAACACAAGGGTATACTGGTGAGAATTCCAACCATATCCTTTGGCATCTTGGGAATGAGGTCCCTAGATCTCCCTCCCTTTGGGACACTTTTCAGGGCAGTCACCAGAGGGGGACCACATGGATCCTGCTTCCTCTCCAGTCATAACCCCAAAGCCCAGGGAAGTGTCCTACTGCACGTACCCACCTCAGATGACAAACTCCCACACAGGAAAAAAGAATGGAGAGAGCTGTTGGTCTGTTTCTCCCCCACCCCCCACCCACACCCCATGACAGCTCCTGCTTTTAATATTTATATAAATGCCACCATCCTTTCTTGGTCACCTTGATGCAAACCTTCCTTTTTGTTTTCATGACCCCCTCTCCCTTTGCCCTCCACAAAGGTATAACAACAACAAAAAATCTCTACTCTCTATCCCCCCCCCTCCTCCTACCCCAGTTCAAGGCCTGGGTAGCTTGAACCTAAACCTATCTCCTGAACACTGGCCGCCAGTAGCAGCCTCTGCAGACCAACTGCTTCCAAATCACTTGTGGCTATCTCAGTCCAGGTATTTAGGATCTCAGTTATCAAACCCCAGACCTACAGGATCAGAATGTGTGGACCCCCTGATAAGTGGACTTAAGCAGGCTGAGAGCCTGGGCACAATTGATGTTCTCCTGCCGGGGGTCTGCTCATTTTCCTGACACACTAAACACTGCCATCAGGATTCCAAATACCAGCAAAGTGACCTCTGGTGAATGGGTTTCAGTGGCGCTTGTAGACTGAGACAGACCTAGGGGTCTACTTCCATACTTCTGCCAAGTATGTTGTGTCCGCCTGGGTCACAACAGAACACTGCCCCACATCATACCAGGAGGTGGTCCTCTTGGCTGGAGGGCATTCAGATTACCCAGTGGTCTTAGGAACTGTTAGTTTCCAAGTGTTTAAATGACCCATGTCTCCTTGCTGTCACTCCCAGACTCAAATCCTCCCACTCTTCCTAGCTGGACACATATTGTTCCTGCAATCACTGATAATTCATAAGCCTGCAGGGCTTTGTTAATTGCAAAACATTATCATCTAGCATTTTATCTAAGATCACATAACTAATCTCTGAGAAGTTTTAGAGTGATCTCACCAGATAACTTTAAATCCAACCATTCATATATGTTCTCCTACAAGCATGCCCCCCCCCCCCCAAGCGACCATCACTCCGGACCTGAGTTACTGCAGTGGGTCCTGTCTGGTCTGCCTCCTCCTTCCTTGTCCCATTGGCATTGTCTTCTCCCTGAATAAATCGACTGTACTCCTCTCCTGCTTCTAATCATCTAGCATTCACCCTTGGGAACAAACATGCCCTATATGATCTGAAGTAGCCCTGGTGGTATAGTGAATAGGCATTAGGCTGCTAACCACCAGGTCAGTGGTTCAAATCCAGTAGATAGATAAAGGGTTTCTGCTCCTCTAAAGATTTATATTGATGTTAGGTGCCATCGATTCAGTTTTGACTCATAGCCACCCATGTACAACAGAATGAAACGCTGCCCAGTCCTGCGCCATCCTCACTGTAGTTCTTATCCATGGTTGCAGCCACTGTATCAATCCATAGTGTTGAGGATCTTCCTCTTTTTCATTGTCCTTCTCTTGGATCCAAGCGTGATATCCTTTTCCAGAGACTGGTCTCTCCTGATAACATGCCCAAAGAATGAGATGAAGCTTCACCATCCTTTCCTGTAAGGAGCCATCTGGCTGTACTTCTTCCCAGACAAATGTGTTGGTCCTTCAGGCGGTGCCTGACACTTTCCATCTCCTTTGCCAGCACCGTAACTCCAATGCGTCTATTCTTCTTCTTTGGTCTTCCGTATTCAGCATCCAACTTTCCCATGCATAGGGAGAGATTAAAAGTACCATGGGTCAGACAACTTAAAACTGGAAGGCGTTCTAGGGTTTGGAAATGTCTTGCTGTTCTCCTCTGTCTTTAGGGATCACTATGAGTCCGAATCAGTGCCATGACAGTTGAGTTTTGAGTTGTTCGTATAGGATCCAGCCCCCACCATCTTCGGGAACTTTGCCTTTCATCTGCCCCTGCCTTCCATCCCCAGGGCCAGCTTCCTGTCACCTCTGTCTTGAACTCCAGTCCCCCAGAACCTTACATTTCTGACTCCTGTCTCCTACTGTATGAAGTCAGCTGAGGTTGCTATATTGAACACGGCCCAAGCCAAGCTCATCCAACTCAGGTCCATTACATTGTTCTCAGTAGTGCTTCCTTCCTCGTTAGTAATCTGCTCATCCTCCCTTCTTAGCAAGTCTCACTGCCTGAAGTTGTTCTATTTCCCTCTGACTGGTGAATTTATCTGCTATCTAGTTCCGTGGATCAACATGTCCTCTCTGAGAACGCAGCCCTGATGTTTGATTCGTCTGTGTCCCTAGGACCCTGGTAATGGTACTCTCTATTTGGAACCTCAGCACAACCATCTGACCACTGAACCCATGACCATCACCATCAACTCTAGTTTCACTTCTAAGGTGATCCTACAGGACAGTAGAACTTCTCCCTAAAGTCTCTGTGACTATAATGCTTAAGAAAGCATTATTGACTGCCTCAAGACAAGGGGATTTCAGAAAGGTTGTGGGAAATTTCTGCTCTCTTTCAATTACATTTTCCACAACTTTTTACAGCCCCCTCAGGCTTCTCCCATCTTCCATCTGCTTCTGTAGCCACATAGGCTCCCTGGAAGACTTTGTGTCTATCCCCACTCCTCCCTCTGTCCTTTACATAAGGCTGTGCACACTTGCTGGACTCCCCTGGTCTATATGCCGGCACTTAGAGAGCTAGGGGACCTCAACTCAATGGAAAGTTGTGCCATGCCTGATGAGTGACGCAAATGTGGGGGGAGTAAAGAGACTCTACAAGAGAAAGGAAACGGTGCCAGTCGACTGCTCTTAACCATGGCCCAGAGAATTTGTTCTTGGGTTTCAGAAGAGGCACAGAGGACCTCTTTACATTACTTGTACATTACTCCCACCTCTGAGAAGATACAAAATAAGATGAACAAGGAGTAAGATCGAACGATGAATCTCCTTTTCCCCACAGTGACTATCAATAATTACAGCATGGATCTACAATGTGTGTAGACCCAATAACAGCTTAAAGGTAGGACATCAATGTCTATCCAGTCAAGGTCACAGGAGGTGAGGTAAGGCACAGACCCAAAGAAGGATAGTTCAGCATGTCCTGTTGTCAGTAGCATTCCTGAACCGGAGTCTAATTCATTTCATCTCAGGGTCTCAGGACCATTATACAAAAGGCAGGTTCAAGGTGAAACTAATCATACTGGAGCTTCAGACTCACTTACGACACAAGCACCTGTCATAGTCGGGCTTTTGAGGCACACTGAATAAGGAGAGAAAGTTAGTTTATAAGATGGAAGCTTTCCCAAGAAAGCATTTCTGGCAGCCTAGATAAAAAGAACTCAGTATAAAGGGGCATGGCTTGCTGTAATTTGTTACAAAATCTTTACTCTTTCTAAAATATTTAGAACTGTATCTTAGTTGTGATTTTGTGTTCTTTTTTCTTAAAGAAGACCCACCACCACTACTCCCAAAATATGGAAGCTACAAGCTCCACGATACCCGAATATGCCCCTGAAGTAGTGCCAACAAGAAATAAGAACCAGCTGAGCCCTGGTGGTGCAGTGATTGTGTGCGGACTGCAGCTCACAGGATTGATGGTTCAAATCCAGAAGCGGCTCTCCAGGAACAAGGCTTGGCTTCCTACTCCCACCAGGGCAGTAATGTGGGGGTAAGAAAGAAAGAAACAAGAACCAATGGCTTCACGTAGTGTTTGCTGAGTACTAACACTTATAGAGCACAGTGGACATTGTTGGCTGAAGAATCCACAGCAGGTCCACAATAGCAGACAAGGTAGATGTGGTCCCTGCATGTTTAGAAGGTGTAAGACCATCAGGACATCGTATGGCTCAGGAAGGTTCACATTCCCCCAAAACCACTAAAGGAAAGTAGATTCCCTCCCCCCTTTTCAATGTGTATTAGTCTGGGTAGATCCGAGAAACCAATTCACAAGCACACATATGTATATAAGAAAGAGTTTTATTACATAAAGGGTAATTGGACATTAAGAAAACATCCCAACCCAGTTTAGTCCAAGGTTATAAGTCTGATATTAGCCCATGTGTCCAATACTAATCTACAGAGTCCTCTTCAGAATCATGAAACACATGCAATAAAGCCAAATGCAGGACAATCACAAGCCAGAAGGTAGAAAGTCTCTGGACCCCATGGTGTTGTAAGCATCTCAGGCCTGGCAGGAGTCTCCATGTGGCTTCTCTAGGTCTAGGTTTCTTGCTGCACCTAGGTGGCTTCTCCTCAGGATGTCTCACTTGAAGTCAGCCTTGTCAGTAGAAAGTCTCCGAAAAAGTGTCTCCTGCTTTCAAGAAGTACCGTATTTCCCAGAATTCTCAGAGAAGAAGGCCATGCCCACACAGGGGTCTCATTAACTATCTCCAGATTGACAGGCTAGGCTCTATCCCTACCCTCTTCATCCTCAAACTGACACCACATTAGGTGACTGCGCCAATGATTAACAGTCAGACAAGAGCCAACTGAGCATCTTTCTGATGGATTTTCATCCTGTTTACCTTGCCACAGAAGATAGGAGCACTCAGCAACATGGCCATCCTCTACCAAATCGAAATTCAAACTCAATCAATGGCCTAATCTAGACCTAACAAAATCCATACTTACCCATCTCAGGAGCCCTATCACAGACTGCCAGGCTGGATAAGATTGGAAAGACATAGCAGTCATCCAAGCCACTGACCATGTTGAAAAGCCCACCACCCATTAGCCAGAGAAGGTGCCATCAGGGCTGCGTCTCAATGATCTATCCCTGCATGTACTGTGATGGTTAGGGATTCTGTCAATCAGACACTTCTGGGCGAGGGTCAGGGAGAGTTTGATTTCTCAGTAAGGTCTTAGCCAGAGGACACCTCCTTGGTATCATTAACATTTTTCTGTAAGAGAGCAAGGCCAAGCAGAGTCAAATCCTCTTTGGTCCTTGGCATTCTACTAGAGCTAGGTGTTGCACCTGATCTCCTGTTGCTTCTCCTTCGGATCCCAGGAGCCATTCATTCCGCTGACTTCAGACTCATATTACCTTTGCATCCACCAACCAGTGCTCCCCACTCTCTCTGCTTCATCATCCTGTTTCCTATTCGTCAATTTCCACGTGTCAGAAGCCCAACTTGAACTGGACTGTTTCTATTTCTACACCTGTGCATATAAATCAATCTCTCTCTCTCTCTCTGTCTCTCTCTCTCTCTGTCTCTCTCTCTCTCTCTCTCTCTCTCTCTCTCTCTCTCTCTCTCTCTCTGTCTCTCTGTAGGCAATCCATACAAGGGTCTCCGGTTTCTCTAGAGAATCCTAATGCAGATACATGCATACATCACAAATCTATTGTCGGTCTTCATCACAAGACCCAGTCACTTGTAGAATAAGGATGTGGGGAGTTGAAGTTGGATTTTTGGATCGAAATTTCTGAAATGTCCAGGCCAATAAAGTCAAAGTATCGATCCATTCATTCACTCAACAAATATTTGTGGAGGACATGTGCTAGAAGACACGTCCATGAACAAAAACAAAATCACCGACTTTGGGGATCTTATGTTCTAGCAGAGAGAGGGGGAAATGATGAGATGCTGTGGGACGAGAGGGAGCCCCTAGGTAGCACCCATGGCTGTGCACTACCAGGGTGGAGGTTTGGGTCCTCCCAGAAACACCTGAGAAGAAAGGGGTGACAATAATCTCCTTCTGGAAAAAGAAACAACCACAGAAAGCTCGATGTAGCATGGTTCTAGAATGACACACTCACCAGCAATGGGTCTGATTGTAAGTTTATTAGGTGGGAAAGAGAGTAAATAGTCTGTGTGGGGGTTCTGGAGTGTGGGGGTCCAGAGGGGGTGCATGTTCACCAAGAACGGGCACCTCACCTGCTGAGCCCCAACAAGTATCAGGGAGGCCATGGTAAGGACCAAGAGCGGCGCTTCCAAAACAAAGCAGGTACCCACAGCCCATGCTGACGCCGTGGCTCACCACATCCTGAAGTGCTTGCTTAAGGAAATGCGCAAGAAATAAATCTTCTTTGAAGCGACTTCTCTTTTTTTTCATTCTTTATCCCCCGTCCTCCAGCCAGAGAAAAGATTTCATTGTGTGTCATTTGAAATAGATTTTCATTTCATGTTATTTAACTGACTTCAAAGGCTCTGCCCATAAATTCCGTTTAATAGGTGGTTCCATTGGGGAGGCTGGTGGGGCAACTGTCAATTAGGTTTTGCCTAAAAGGAGGCAAGTGTCTCGTAAATGTGATGGAGGAGGGCATTATTGCATCGGGCACGTCACCCTTGCCACCCTGTTACACACCGCAGAGTAATAACCCGCCTGTCTGAAAGGACGGAAATAATTCTGAATGTGCATGGAAGGCACATGTAAATGCAAACTGTCTTGAATCAGAGCTAACGCCTTTGTCAGGCACTTTGAAATCTGGGAGCGCTAGGAGAAGGCTGACGAGGCGAAGTCTCTGAGCAGTTAGGGCCACCACTGAGCCAGTGCCCCATGTGGGGTCTTTTACCCTCTTGTCTTTGAGAGCCAGGTTGTCAGTCACATCAAAATACAAAATGGATTTATCCCATCCATTAAAACTTCTAACGGGGCCCTGCTTCAACCTCCAATTTGTTCCCCCCGCCCCACCCCCCTCAATTTGAAGATAAACAATCTCAAACAGATCTCCTGCAGGATCTCCAGGCAGGAGAAAGCAGAGGTGGGACAAGAAGAGGCTGGGAGCAGGGCATGTGCTCACAGAGCAGGCCTTGTTGCTCTTGAGCCCCAAGTCCCGAAGGAAGAGGAGCAGGGACAGGAAGCATCTAGGAATTCACTTAACAGAGGAAAGACCTCCGGGTCAGAAGTGGTGTCCTGGATATTGGATGATAATCCCAAGGAGAGTGGTCTGACAGATGCACATCCACCTGTGACCCCCACCCTTGGCAGGTTGGCACTGCCAGCTGCGGGAAGGTGGCATACGCTACACCCATCCAGTTTCGAAGACATGTTCTGATTGGGAATGGAAGTGGAGCCACGTCACCTCTCGGAAGAACGGAAAGGGGGCTTCACAAATCCCACTGGCTTCTCATTCCTCTGGTTGGAGTGTCCTGAAACTCCCTCCTAAATCACAGGCGGGGACGGGCCAGGGGAGGAGGTGAAGGGAAGAAGGTGGTGTCAAGTCTGGGGCAGAGGCCTGCAAGGAGGAAATCGAGAAAGAGAATACAGCAGTGAGAAAGTCAGGCGAAACTCCTCTGATGAAAGGAGCCAGGTAAGAGACAAGCAAGAAGCCCTCAGCACAGCTGCTGACCCACTGCCATGCGCTGGCATGGAGTGCACCCCGGCTCATGGCAACCCTCTGGGAACCCATCAGGTTCTTGGTGACTCCTCTGTGGAGCAGCTCACCAGACTGTCTCCCAAGGCACCTCTGGGTGGCTAGTACCTCCCACCCAGGAACCACGTGGCTGTTAACTTGAAAAAGGAACACCGGCCGCTGAAAAGCTGGAGAGGCACATTTGTACTCAGACACACTGGGGTCAGCACGAGGCAGTCATCTCCATGACAACAGGTGGTACTGTGTGTGTGTGTGTGTGTGTGTGTGTGTGTGTGTGTGCGCTTTCACTCTGGGGGAGGCGGGGCACCTGTAGATTGTTATAATGCTGCGAAGGCTAGAGGAACACAGATTAAAATGATTACCCGTCCCTTTGAAACTGACACCAATTTTCCTTGTGTTTTTTGGCAGCGTTCTCCAGCCCCCACCCCACCCCTAATCATTAGAGAGTAGTTCAGCGTTTGGTTTTTCTCTCCACCTGTTGTCTGCATGCCAGTCTGCCCCCTTGCTCCAAGTCCGGTCTGTTGGTTTCCTCGCTGAGGCTTGGGGAGTCGCAGGGAGGCATCTGCAGCTTTCCTCTTGTCCTGACCCAAACCCAAGGTCATTCACTCCTGTGAAAGTCCTTTTTCCTCCAACGTCTTACACCTGAATGTGTTGGCGTTCAAGTCTAGAGGCGGGAGAGAGCGGGAAATGCCCAAGATCCCAGCCAGGAGGACATGGAACAGTTGGGGGAAAAAAATGAGGACGAGGTGCCTGCCAAGCAAATGCCCTGCTTTGATCCAGAAAGAGCTTCTGCCTTCTGATTTTTATGTCTGAAAACAACCGCAAAATAAAGGGAGAAAGGTACCAACTTCTGAAAGCTCTCCCATGGTGGAACGACTTATCTGAAAGCATTCTGATACTCTGTCGCTTCCTGCTGGCTCCTCGTGCTTCTTCAACTGCCTTCTCTCTGGGACAGTGACTGGATCCTCAGGCTGCCTTTCCAAGTTCTAGGCGACAGCTCAGGGTCAACCCACCTCTCCATGGGCTGCTCTGGCCACTTAAATGGTTTTGTGCTCTCATGTCTTCCTCTAGCTCTGTCTTCTAGCCCGAGAAACATGAGCAGGGTACAGAGTGGCACACATCCTCTGGAGGTGGAATGTCTTGTGGATGCTACCATGAAATTCTTAACGATTGTACGGTTGGTAAGGAAAGCCTAATGGGACATGGGGGCCCATGCTACATGCTGAGAACCCTGTCACCTTCCTGCTTCCTGAGATGGCCCATTCCCCCCATCCTGGTGCCTCAGAGAATGGTTCTGCAGAGGTCCTCATCCAATTTCCATCCTCTCGTCCAGCAGAGGCCCCCACGTATCAGCACAGTCATTTTACACTAGGATCTGCAAATAATGCAGCCAACCCTGCCTGGAGCAAGAATCTCCAGACTGATTCTTCTGCCCCATTTTAATCCTGGTAATTTTAACCTCTTTATTCAACTGATGGAGATGATTTGGAATGATAGCCATGTTATCAGGAACACTACCTGTTACTCATAGCTGTAAACCACTGTTATGGAGGGTTCTGTGGATTGAAATGTGTCCCTCTCTTTCCAAAATGTGTCCCTTCTCCGTAATTAAATAAAGTTATGTTGAATTCCTAATCTCCACATCAGTGAGTTTGACCTTGGGGAAATAAAGTTTGTCTGTCCACTGAAATAAAATCACACCAAGATAGGCTGGATCCTCATCCTCACCTCTTCTGAGTGGTGGCTTGTCATGGAGACAGACAGACAGAGAAGATGCATTTGTTAGGTCCCAGAAAGTAGGTTCTGATACACAGTGACCCAATGTACACTGGAACAAAACAATGCCAGGTCTTGTACCAGCCTCACAACTGTTCTGATGTTTGAGTCCATTGTTGCAGTCACTTTGCCAGTCCATCTCATTGAAGATCTTCTTTAGCACAGTCAACCAAGCATGATGTCCTTCTCCAGGGATTGGTCTCTCCTGACATGTTCAAAGTATGACGACAAAGTCTTGCCATCCTTGCCTCTAAGAAGCATTCTGGCTATACTTCTTTCAAGACAGACTTGTTTGTTCTTTGGGCAGTCAATGGTACTTTAAATATTCCCTGCCAACACCACAATCCAAATGCATAATTTGTTTTTTTTATATTCCTTATTCAATGTCCAACATTCACAAGCATATGAGGTGATTGAAAGGACCATGACTTGGGTCAAGTTCACTTTAGTCCTCAAAGTAGTATCCTTGCTTTTCTTAGAGGTTTTGTGCAGCAGATTTTACCTAGTGCAATGCATTATTTGGTCTCTTAAGAGATGTTTCCATGAGTTGTGATTGCGGATCCAAGAAAGAGGAAGTCCTTGACAACTTTATTTTTTTCTCAATGTATCATAATGAGAGATAAAGTCACACACACAAAATTTTAAAACAACCAACCAAACAGTGACCTTGGAATTCACCTGTGTCAGAGTAGAACTGTATTTGAGTAGTCTCTGGGTGGACTAGAACATCTAACCTTTGAGTCAGCAGCTAAGTCGATTAACCATTTGTACTGATCAGGCACCACCGAGTGACGCACACTGGAAAATATATGTCATGTGACAAAGGATGCTGATGCATCTACAAGCAATAAAGAACCCCAATGGTTT
>PVJH01015168.1:0-16183 GCA_004026705.1 Nesogale talazaci
GCGACCGTGCGGAGTGCTCCTGCTTGATAGTGTGGCCCAGGTGGCGGAGTGCGTGGTTTTAGGGGATGGGTTGCACTTATCCTGGGCAGTGGTGGCGCCCTTATGGCGCGGGCCTCCTGGGTGGGGGAGGGGCTGTCCCACTGTTCTGCGGGGGACACAGGAGCCTGTGGGGGTGGGGAGAGAGAGATGCGGGTCTTCGTGGAGGTGGGGAGAACTGGTTAGTGATTTGCGCGTGGGCGCTGATGCACTGCGAGGCCCAGGGCTTGAGGTCACAGAGCTGGTGCCCTGTATTCCGCCGTCACAAAGAATGGCAGCGCCTGTGCCAGAGTCCGTGGGGAGCACGGGCGGGCGGGTCGCGCCTGCTCCTGGTTCAGAGGAGGGCTCTGAGCTTTCCTGGAGTCCCAAAACCCAATTTGAGAGCCCCACCCCTCCCCGAGTCACCCCCACTCACTGATCTCCGTGTGCTGCTGGTTTCCTATCTGGCCGCCATCTTCCCACAGATGCCCCTAAAATGATTTTTTTAAATGATGATGGCAACATACGTATACGTATGCTTGATACACTGACATATGCATTTTTATAAGAGCTCTAAGAGCCCCCAATAAAATGATCTTAAAACAAAGAAACAAACTTGGCCAATGAATCCCTACCTCTTATTTTGTGGATATTATTTAGCTTTCTGATAGGTCTGTTTTTCTAGTTACACTTATGAAGGTAGGTAAAAACACCTTGTTAGTAGGTTTGAATTCTTTTTTTTTTGGGGGGGGGGCAGCACTGCCCTCTGATGGTCGTGGGAGCTTCCCAGCTTTGCTCCTGAAAGCCACTGCTGGATTTGAACCGCCAAGGCTGCAAGCCACAGTCCTGCACTCAACTAGTTACATCACCGGGGCTCAGCCCCTAGGTTTGAATTCTTTCATGTACAAGATTACCTAAATAAGACATGTTTAAACATGTCTTGTGATCAGTGGATGAGCATAGACAAGTTCGCTCAGAAATACACTTCTCTTAGTCTCATTAGGGGCCTTCAACAAAAGGCTCAATCATAACAGTGGCTCCTCAGGGTATTTGCTGTCCCAGTTGCATACAAGACAGAGAGGTCAGCTCAGAAGGCTGTGGTGACGGTTTTGGCAAGGATTAGATTCCCAAAGGCATATTCTGGATAAATTTTCTTGAATTACCAGGACAATCACAGGGATTTATTAGGAAGATGATTTTTTTAATTGAAAACTGTGTTGGTGAGGAAAAGGATAGAAAAGTGACAAGAAGATCCCCACCCCCATAACAATATACCTGTTGATTCTTCAAGATGGAAACTACTTCTTCCACCCTACAGTCCTGGCCTTTCCCTTCCAGACTTCTTTTTGCTCTCCAAACTAAAGCAATATTAACAGGGAACATGATTTGAACCTTCTGAGGATGAGAACTGACATTTTGATTGGTGTAAATTGAATTATGCTGAATTCTTTGGGGGAGAGTTAGAAAAAAGGAAACATTCATAAGTTTGCAGAAGAAAAGAGATGGAAACATTATAAGTGTAAAGATCTAGATGAAAGATATGCCAAGAAAGAATAGCTACACTTCATGATATTTTGGTTTAATAAAGGTTTCTTTGACTTTGTAGTAATACTTTTTGACTTACCCTTGTATGTTGGTAATTCCAATCTTGTGCCAGGCAATGTGTTAGCTGCTTGAGAAACCACGATACAAAGTTCTGTGTGTAAAATGGTAAAGAAAAGTAAGATAGTTTGTGCCCAATGGAGTCTGCAAAACACATCGCTAACTAGGCAAAGAACAGCACTATCAAAGATCTGGTGATGGACAGGAAAATGATAGTAAAAACCAGATGAATTAAATCAGTAAAGATAATGTGAAATCAACAATAACGTCTCCAGAGAGAAGCAAGAGGTTGATAAAAAATCTGGGTGTGGAGTGTTTCTCTCAAGAAACTACATGCTCATTAAAAAACATAGATGGGTGTGTGCAAGATATATTTGACATGATGGAATACACGAAAAGGAAGAAAATTAATTTACATGGGTAAGATGAGGAAGAATTCACAGAAGAGGTAGTATCTGAATGGAGGGGGAAATGATGAATAGCAATTCCCCAATAAGACAACAACAGAAAGAGCATTCTTAGGGGGAGAAAACCCAGGGTAAAGTAATGGATGCATTTTCTTCCTGTGTAGATCCTGACTCCCACAAAATGCTTCACTTATGACCTTGTTAACACTGGAATACTGTATTTTTCATCACTGCCAAATATAATACTGCATACACTTCCATTTTTCAATGTCTATGCATTGTATTCCATTTTTAGTCTCACTTGGCCATACATACTTTTTGATCCTTCTTTATAATGACTCATTTCCTTTTACTGTGCCCACTTTATTTAGACAATAGTAAGACCTTGGAGTCAACATACTAAGTTGAACTGGTGGGAGGACAGGACATGATGTAAGTCCAAGAAAGTAGCAAAAGAGTTTAGTTCAAGCAAAGCTCATATTGCGCTAGGTCATACCCTCGCATCCGGCCAACCTAACCCACCATGAGTTCTGGTGGCATAATGAACTCAGTATTGGGTGGCTAGTCAGCTGCTTGTTGGGAGGAAGATGAGGCTTTCGACTCCTGTGCAGAGTTACCATCTCAGAGACTCACCGAGCCAGTTCTGCTCAGTCCTGGAGGGTCACTATGACTCAGAACTGACCCGACAGCATTAAGATAGGTAGAAAAGCACCCCTACCTCGGTGTCATTTTTCAGTGTTGAAGGGCAGCAGGAGGCAGCTTCCTGCTGGCTTCCTTGCCGGGTCTGAGACCGCTCTGGGGAGCCCGTCCCTAGAATAAAGCGAGGGTAGGCCTAGGTTGGTGTGATAGGTGGTTGTGCCCAGCAACTTTCAGAGCTGCAGCAGTGGGGGCAGAGGCATCTTCCACCGGCGCAGTGCCACTCCACTTTCACCCTGAATAAGGAGAAAAACCATCCCTTCTTTGAGGCGGAGTGGTTGTCCATGTTTTGTATCATACAAAGAGTATATGTTAATGAAATAATTTTTGAAGCAATTGGTTATAACGTCAATGACAACCAAATACAGTATATCACACACTAATTGTCACAACAACCTCAAGAGAAAATATGGTTATTAATCCATTTTTACTTTTAAAAGTTATATTTTAACCAATAATCTATGTTATGAATCAGATGTACACTTTTGTATAACACTCCCAGGTCTTGATTTCTGGGAATCAGGGACGGGAACCAATCACTTTCCTGTTTGGGGTGTGTGCATCAAGAGCTACAAGTAGTGCAAGATCTCTGCTTGTCAACCCTGGGAGCAGCAGTAAAATGTCAATTTGCTATCCCTCCAAATGAACCCCTTGGTGTCACAGTGTTTGTGACCTGCATTCATGTGGACAGTACAGGCTCATGAAAAGATTTACAGGATCAGACGCTCTTCTGGACAAAATGCAGCCTGCGCCACACCTGCAGTTTCCACACAAGAAGCGGCTGATGTGGAGGTATGTGTGCTGGGTGTAGGACCTGACAATTTCCAAGATGACTTTAAATGTGAGAGGGAAGTTATTCTACACGTCTGTTGAGGGTACCCTTGATGCTGAGTTTAGGGTTGGTTGTTGAGTCGGACCTGAAGGCTTTCTGGAGCCATCTTTTTTTCACCATTCACATATTCACTCACTTCGAAGACAGTCAACAAGAGTCTGTTCTGTGTCATGCTGCTCGTCTACTCATACACATTGGCAGCATGGGAGGGCAACAAGAATCCTCCTTTCAGCGTGCCAAATATTAGGCATGCTCATTCTTTTCCATTTCCTATAGCAAATCAGTACAGTCTTATACTGTTACATCCTGAATTAAAAAAAAAAGATCTATCCACTCAATGAGCCTGGGAGCTCAGAATCTCAGGAGACACGGTCAATTGGCATGACACAGTCCACAAAGACAATGCTCTATTTCCTACTTTGCTGAGTAGTGACTGGGGTCCTAAAAGCTTGTGAGGAGCTATGTAAGGTGCAGCAGTTGGTCTCTTGCTATTGGAAGGAAGAAAAAAGAATAAAATGGAAGATTCATAGGAACAATTAGCCCAATGGAATAATGGAACACACAAGCACCAGTCCCCATGATCCTGAGATCAGAAGTCCTACACAGTGCCTGGCTAGCTCTACCAATTGCTCCAAAGGGGTCACATTAGAAGGTTCTAGACACAGTGAGAGAAGATTTTGGAATAAAACTCAATCATGAACTGATGTGAAAGACTGGTGGAATCTCCAAGACTCTGGATCATAGTCATTCTTGGAGTTTGAAACTGAATACACTCTGTGGCTCAATTTTCATCCAAACCACGGACAATTATTTAAAGAGAACAATAAAATATGCACACTTTAGAACCATCAACCATCACAAGAGCAGTATTTACCCAAAGGCTGAGCTCCAAAGGGTTAAGAAATAAGGAGAAATGGAAACACAGTAAGAACGTGAGATGAGTGATACAACATTGTGGGGATGACAATAACACAAAACAGATGTGTGAACTGTAGAGTAGAAAACAGATCTGCACTTTAAGTCTTCACCCAATTCACACTAAAAAGTTTAAATTTATAAAAAAATCTATCCACTTCACATTACTGCTACTTCAACTTATAGCTAGTAACATTTAATTTTTTTTCATTTTCAATTTTTTTAGAAGACCAAATCATGACTTGACACTCAGCATCACCCTATCAGCACCCTGAGATCAGTCAAAACACATAGAGGGCTTCTCTTGTCCCTCACTCCGTCTCCTCCTTCCTCTTTCCCTTCCTGAGTCTCTGGCTTTCTTTCTCTCCCCAGGGTACTTTTAAGTAACTTCTATCAGATTGTAATCTACATATCATAAAAGACATTCCTTTTATTAATTCACATAAATGTCTTCAGAATGCCCTTGGCAAAAAGAATGCAATGTTTAATACATTTGACACGCATTACAGCAATCACAACAATATCATTTTAGACATTTCCAGCATTCCAATAATATCTCTTCTGTACCATATAGTTCATTCTCAAAAACATCCCCAGCATCAGAAAACCACTAATCTACTTCCAGTCTCAATAAATTTGCCTGTTCTAGGGATTTCAAATGAGTGGAATCTTACAATACTCTTTCTATATGGCTTCTTTTGATTGGCAAGACGCTTTCAAAGTCCGTTCACGTTGTAGCATATGTAAGAATCGCAATCCTTTTGATAACCACACGTTGCGATGGTATCGTTAGGTGCCACCAGGTTGACTCCAACCCATGGCAACCCTGTGCGCAAGAAAATAAAACACTACCCAGCCCTGCACAATTGTTGTTATGCTTATGCCCATTGTTGCAGACACTGTGTCAATACAGCTTATGGAGGGCTTTCCTGGTTTGGGCTACTGCTTTTTCAAGCATGCTGCTGGGTCTTCTCAATGGACTTATTTCTCCTGACATGTCCAAAATACATGAGACATAGTCTCATCTTTTGGGCTGTACTTCTCCCAAGATAGATTTTTTTTTGACAGTCTGTGGTACTTTTGATATCCTTTGGCAGCACCATAATGCAAACATAAAATTCCATAGTTCAGGCACATCGAGCAGTATTTTACAATTGCTAACACGATCAGTTTCAAAACATTCTCTTCCTTCTTGAACTCCTTGGTTATCTCTCCATTCTTGATGACCATTTGGGTCGTTGACACAGGGATATTATAAGGGATGGCACGATGAACACTATAGATAGAATTCACATACAAGATTTGGGGTGAATGTATGTTTTCAGTTCTCTAGGTTATATAACTAGGATTGGAATTTCCCAGTCATACATTGGTTCTATTTTAATATTTTGGCAAAAGGCTTTTCAGAGGGGTGGCACCATTTTATATTCCCAGTAACAGGGCGTGAGAATTCCAACTTTGCTACCTTCTTGCCATCCTTGTCATTATCCCTTTTAATTACAGCCACCCTTGGTATGACTTGGCATAACATTGCAATTTTAAACTTGGGGTTCCTTAAAGAGGATCTCATGTGTTTATTGACCATGGATATATCTTTGAAGAAATATCTATTTTTCCCACTCTTTTTAAATGTTTATGTATGAGTTGCAAGAGCCCTTTAAGTATTCTGGGCTGTTGCTGTTCTCTTTACATGAAGGATGTTATACGCCTCAAAAGGAAAAAGTCTAAAGTCCTGACTATCTATAGAATACGACCTGGATCACCAAGGGCTGGATAGAAACTAGACCTTATCAGTGTGTGATAAGGAACAATATACAGAATGTGTTCTCTCATTGGGGGGGTCTGTATAGGTAAAGTGACCAGACTTTAAATGGTACACCATTGACTAGGGGAAGGGGGGTTCTTGATTAAAAATTTGGTCTATATGGAGCAACAAAAATGTTCATAGAAAATGCAAAAATATTAATGCAAAAATAAATATATATTTATTTTAATTTTAAAACGCCATAGGACATTGTTAAATTGTTAAAAAGCAGGACATCTGGTCACCTTAGTATAGGCCATGTCAAGCATTTTTCCCCAATGGCAGGTTTCTCCATCTGGTTTACCCACCAACAGAAGTGAAATCACCTTCTTGAGACAGGCATGTCTTCCTCCTCACCACCTCTGGACTTGGTTTTCCATTAAGGCTTCCTGAACAGCATTGTGTGAGTGTCTGTCGACTTGGGGTAACAGTAAATGAAGCTGTATGGCAAGAACTGATTGATCTTCTCCTTCTTCCCAAACATGACAAACTGGCCCCAACTGAGGTGAGGACTATTCTGAGCAAGTGGTTTTAAAGATGTACAAATAAAAGGAGTGATATATATGGTTCACAGGCACTAGGCAACCTCACTACCTCATTGTTTATCTTCATAATAGTGGTCTCATACAGTATTCATCCTTTTGTGATTGACTAACCTTGCTTATGGTTTCCAGGTCCACCCACAAGACTGAAGTTTTTGTATTAGCTTTCATGATCAGACATCCCCCTCCTCGCCTTTCTGATGTCGTCTTCAACTGCTCTATCCAGTTATAGTCAAAACACAAAGAAGTCCATCTCAGAATATTTTTATCTAGCCTATCACCTCTGCCTAAAATACTATTATGCCCTGATAACTACATGGCTAACTTCTCCTTTGTTCAAATGTCATATTCCCAATGATGCCTACCCCGTCATGTTTACATGTTCTGCTTCCAGTACTCCTCTGTCTTGTGCTTTTTGGGTTAATAACATTTAATATGTTTTTTTTTCATTTTCTACTTCCTCTCATTAGAATATCAAAAGAAAATAAACTCACTGTCATTAAGTCAATTCCTAGATAGAGTTTCCCGAGGCTGTACATCTTCAAAGGAGCAGGCAACTTCAGAACAACTGGTAGTTTTGAACTGCTGACCTTGAAGTTTGCTGGTCAATATTTACTCAATATCACTACCAGAGTTCCTTCCCCCTGGAATGTGGCTCCAGGAAAGCCAGACTTTTTGTCTTCTTTGTGCACTAGGTCCAAAGTGCTTGAAACAGTGCCTGGCACCAAATAGACATCTAATAAACAGTCATTAAATTAGTTTAGTTAATTAATTAATAAGTGTGTCGGGGAAGATTTTTTAAATGAATTATTATTTAATCTGATAGCCCAAAAATAAGTTGGAAAGGTGAAGGGGAAAGTAAATAAATATGTGAAGGCCATAAGGTGGTAGGGCAAAATAGATTGAAGCAGATTATAAAAAGCCATAAATGCCATTTTAAAGAAATGAATCATACATCTGAACTGTTCTCAAAAAGTTTACAGCAAACAGAAAGAGAAAAAAATTAAATAGATGATCATTGTACAGCTTTGTATATTTACTAGCAAGGGTATGCACAGAAAGCTGTATGTGTGTATGATGAATAGACAGCTGCTAATTTTTTATAAGAAGACAGGAAAGATTTTTTTTGAAGAAGGTGACATTTGAGCTAAGCCTCAGGTAGTAAGTAGAGTGACATGATAAAAGTGTTTTAAGAAGATTAATCTGGCAATAGTATTGAAAATGGACCAGAATATGGATGGACTGGAGGCAAGACCAACAATCTAGCCTATGGCAGTAGTCCAGGTATGAGGTGATGAAGGCATCTAAAGGAATAGAAGGACAAATCTGAGAGACATTTGGAAGGAAAAAGTGACAGGAGCTAAATGGACTCTTGGCTTTCAGCCTTTCAGAAGGTAATGCTTCTTTCTTAATAATAACCATGAAAAGATTCAGATTGACCTATTATGTAATTGCCTATTCTGACTAGAATTTCTAGCTATGGCTGCTCTCCAAAAGTTTATGTTATTGTGATTGATACTTGTTGGCCTTTAATTTACATCACCATGACTTTAAACTCTAAAGGTTGGGAAGCTCTCAAAAACATAATTTTGACTATGAAACAGCAAATTGTTTAATGAAAGGAGAAAAGAAGGTAACCATGGGGATTCATAGGAAGTTGTACAATGAGCTCATAGTTATTATTTTTTTGTTTTGTTTTGTGTTTGTGGGCATCACTGCCTCTGGTGGTCGTGGGCGCTACCCAGTGCTGCTCCTGAGAGCCGCCGCTAGATTTGAACCGCCAAGCCCGCGGGCCGCAGTCCTGCACTCAACCACTTACACCACCGGGGCTCAGCCCTTATAGTTATTATTTCTATAAGAATAATATGCAAAGACAAAAAAGGGCATAAAAAGAAGAATGCACATAAGCAATGGCTTGTTCCTAAAGTATCAGTATATGGAAAGATAAGGTCATCATTTCCTCAATCTTAAGGATACACATATTTGTAAATTCAACAAGAAAAACGTTCCATGTTTACAGAAGGAAAAGAGGGAGATAAATTATAATTCAGATGATATTGTTAAATACTCTCATGCATCAAAGAATTGGGGGCGATAAGAGAGGTATTTTAAGATTGGATTTGGATAAATATATTATCAATTCAAATGAAAAATTAAAAAGGAGTCTTCAATTTACTAATCGGTAAGATAAATATTCCCTTAGCGTCTAGAACTCATTCACAAGTGACTAATTAGAAAATAATAAATTATAGCAAACACAGTTATCCCACAAATTTTATTTCAAACAAGGTTATTAGAAAGGTTATTAGAACAAGGTTATTCATGGAAACATTGCAGATATATATGCTGGATGAATGAAATTTCATCAAGATTTTAATAGATCTTTTATTATACTTTCTCGATAAGATCAATAAATATGTGTTATATAAATGATATAACTGTGTATTAATTAGCTTAGCATATTAAATGAACCCTGATTAACAGCAGACCACAGACAAAGGGATAGTTATTTTGATGACCTACTATGAACTCTTATTTTATACACACATATACACTTACTTGTCAGTTTATCATACTGTGGTGGCTTCTGTATTGCTGTGATGCTGGAAGCTATGTCACTGTTATTTCAGACACCAGCAGGGTCACTTAAAATGAACAAATTTCCACAGAGCTTCCAGACTAAGGACAGGCTACAAAGAAGGACTAAGCTATCTACTTCAAAGGAATTAGCCACTAAAAACCTTGTGAATAGCCAGGCAAGATTGTTATACCGAAAATCTCATAAATAGCAGCAGAACATTGTCAGAAATAGTGCTAGAAGATGAGTGCCTCAGATTGGAAAGCCCTCAAAAATATGAATAAAGAACAGTTGCCTTCTCAGAGTAGAGTTGACTATACTGATGTGGAATAAAGTCTGTGGGAGTAAAGCATTCAAGACCTTCGCTTGCTGATGGAACATGAATGAAAATGAGATGAAACAACTGCAACCGTCAATTAATAAATAGAACACGGAATGTTGTTGTTAGTATTATGAAGTCAGGTCCAACCCATAGCAACCCTTTGAACAACAGAACGATGCACTGCCCAGTCCTGCGTCATCCTTAAAACCCTGCCTATGTTTGAGCCCAATGACGCAGCCACTATGTCAACTCATCTCCTTCAGAAATTTCCTTGACTTTGTGGTTCCTCTACTTTACCAAACATGATATGCTTCTCCAGGGACTGGTCTCTCCTGGCAACATGTCCAAGGTATGTAAGATACAGTCTCTATCCTTGAGTCTTGGCCACACTTCTGGCCAAGACATATTTATTTGTCCTTTTGACAGTCCATGGTGTTTTCAATATTCTTTGCCAGCACCATAATTCAAATGCTTTGATTCTCCTCTGAGCTTCCTTATTCAATGTCCAACTTTCACATGCATATGAGGTATTGGAAAATACCTGACTTGAGTCAGGCATACCTGAGAAGTCAAAGTAAGGTCCTTGCTTTTGAACACTAAAGATAGAATTGAAGATGAGAAATGGAAATGCGGGGAACCCAGGACAGGTGAACCCCTTGGGTCCAGTAGTAAGAGTGAAGCCACTGGATGGGTGGAGAAAAGGTGGAGTAGAGAGGAGGAGCCAACTTCGGGGATCTACACATAACCTCCTACTGGGAGGACAGAAACTGGGGAAGAGGACAAGGGGAGACATCGGGCAGTGTAAGTTATGACAAAACAGTAATTTATAGAGTATTGAGAGTTGGTGGGGGAGTGGGGAGCAAGAATGGAGGGGAAGGGATGGGAGGTTGATGTCAGGGGCTCGGATGGAAAGGTGGAGGCTCAGAGAACGATGACAGCTGCAGGCATGTGAAGAAGTGTGGCACAATATATGTATTAATGTATTGTGAGAAACAAAAAAAATAGAATTGAAAAACTTCTTAGAATACATGGACTCCGATGAGAGAGAAACGGACTTGGTCTTTTTCACCTGCTCTGCTCCCTAGTTCTAGCTAGATACCCCCCACTGAGATAGAGCATTTATATTGCGCTTCTCCATCATATTTTCCTGTAGATGTAATCAGTTTGATCTCTGTGTATTCCATCTGGAGAAGTCCACGTGTAAAGGCATCTTTGTGTTGTTGAAAAATATATTTGCAATGAAGAAGTCATTTTTAAAAAATTCAATCGTGTCATCTCTGGCTTTGTTTCTTATCATCAAGATCATATTTTCCAACTTACTGTTTCTTTCTCTCAGTTTCTAAGTTTTGCATTCCAATGGACAATTATCAATGCATCTTGGTCACACGTTTCATCAATTTCAGACTGAAGATTTGGGTAGAATTCTTCATCACCACTCACCAAACAACCATGATATTGCCCCTTTAGACTTTTTTGTTCCCCAAACTCAAGGAACATTTAAAAGGAACACTCAATTTGTACTCTACGATGTCAAAACTGCCTTTCGGTTTGCTATAAATTGTAAAGCACATCATTAATCAAAGAAGGGTTAGAGCGATGGAAAAAGCACTTTCAGAAGTGTGTAGACTTAAGTGGAGGATATGTCAAGAAACAATAACTTCATGCTTTGATATTTTTGTTTAATAATGGTTTCTAGGATTTTGCAGCTAATTTTTACTAGGAGGTGAAAGAGAGAATGGTGCAGAAGCAATATTTGAATATATGAAGATTGAGGATTTCCAAAAAAACACATAGTATTAAATTTCTATTGCTGCATACCAAATTACCACAAACAATGGCTTAAAATAGCATCCATTTAGTTACTCCACGTTCTATAGATCAGAAGTCCCGTTCGCTGCTCAAGGTTGTAAAGGCTGAAATTAGAGTGGCAACTAGGCTGCATTTCTATCTAGAGGTTCTGGGAATTAATAGACTTTTAATTAGGCTCATTAGAGTTATTGGCTAAGTCCAGTTCCTTGTGCTTGTAGGATTGAGTTTTCCATTTCCTTGCTATCTACAATGGGATGACTCTCATCTGCTGTCAGCATTCCTTGCTACATTTTCTCCCACTTTAAAGCCCACATTAGAGAATCTTTATGATATAAATTCCCACTATGCTTCCAATCACTCTTATCAGGAAGAGCCTCATCTTTTAAGGGGTGATTGGATTAATCATTCCAATCAAGTGTCTTTATTTCTTAAGCCAAGTGTGTCATATGCATGACCATCATATTTAAAGGAGGGAGATGGCAACAGGTAAGGGACTGGGGGTTATCTTAGAATTCTTCCTACTATAATTATTAAGCCATAGGCTAAAAATAATAGATCCTAAAGCAGAATAAGTATAAAATCAAACCGTATCTAGGCATATTATAGTAAAACCTGTTTTAAAAGACAAAGGGGGGAAACTCAAAAATTGTTTTTAAAAGACAAAACACTCCAAGGCAGGTGGAGAAAATTATACCAAAGCAGTCTCCCTCATCTTTCTCCTGTGGAGGGCCTGGTGAGTCTGTCAGTTAGCCATCCAGCATTTAACCCACTACTCTACCAGGTCTCCTTATTATATAAAGGAGCCATTACATTGACTTTCACTGCTTCACAGAAACAATGTGGAGATAATGGAAAGTTGCCTTTAAAATGCTGAGTCTCAATAGGGTTTCCATAGTGTAGTGATTATCACATTCGCATCACAAAATACCAAGCCTCCAGTCAGTGAAAATAGTCTTTAAAAATGAAAGGGGCTGAGCCTTGGTGGCCTAGCAGTAGTGTGTGGGACTGCGGCCCACAGGGTTGACAGTTCAAGTCTGGGCTTCCTACTCTCACCAGGGCAGTGATGCCACAAAAAAGAAAAAAAAAAGGCTGGACCTCCTACTCCCACCAAAGGGCAATGATGCACCCCCCAAAAAAATAAAAATGAAAGGAAAAGCCAATGCTATTAAAAGGTCCAAAACTGAGGGAATCCGTCACCAAAACACCAGAGGATATTTAAGAATCTCCAGGCAGAAGGGAAATGATATCAAATGAAAACTTAGAGATTTAAAATGGAATGGAGTGCAAAGAAGGTAAATAAGTGGGTAGTTTTGCATGTCCACCGAATGCATAAAGCAAAACTGGTAATGTCGCACATGTGTGTAATTAAAATGCACAATAATAGCACTAGAGGGAGGAACATAAATGTAGTGAATATAAATTTTCCATTAGATTTTAGTAAGTCAGAAATATACCATATGTGGTAATTTCTAGAATAAGCATTGGGGAAAATAGTAAAGAAGTATTTAACAGGTAAATAATGGGGGAAATAGACTCATACAAATGCCCTACTTGGGGCATAAAGAAGCTAAAAATAAAGAGAAACAGTGACATAGAAGAGGCAGATCAAGGAAAAAACAATTATTGGCCTAACTAGAACCAAACCCACAGCTGTTGAGTGGATTCTGACCCATAACGACCCGATAGCACCAAGAAGATCTGTTCTCGAGAGGTCCCAGGCTATAAATCTTCATGGAAGCAGACAGTTCTTCTTTTTTTTAAGTTTTCCTAGGACATCATCCACAAATCAGACAATTCAATAGGTAAATTATATCAAGAAGAGTTGTACAATCACTTATAAGATCAATTTTAGAACATTTAACATTTTCTTCTTTCTTATACTGTGTATCAGCTCCTCATTTCTCCCTGAGTCCTCTGCCAGACCTCCAAGAAACCATGAATCCAGTCACTGTGTCCGTAGATTCACCCATCCTGGATTTCATATACTGATAAAAAACAAAGAATCAAAAAGCTAACAACAATAACAAAATAAAATAGAGAAAAACCTCAATAGAAAAGAAGACAGCAAATGTTAAAACCTAGAACAACTTAAAAATGTGTCAAAGGGGCTAGAATGAAATGACAAGGTGTTACATTTTAAGCCGACTATATGGGTGGCCATCATTTACTTTCCAATGCTCTCTGCATGAACAGAAGGCTAGTCACATCCCTGCCCTATGTTAACAGGACAGGAGATGTGTATATCCCCTTCGTTGATGCAGTCAAATAAGATGTTACATTTAAACCTAACCATATCTACTATAACCTTAACTAGAAAACTCTGTCTGATAACAAAGGCTATTCACATCTCTTGACTATGATCAGAGGGATTCACTGAATGCTTAATCCATGTGTGGACTTTGCAAATGGACTTGGGGCTTCCACTGTCCTCCAGAGCTTTCTGCAAACCAGGGGTTCACAATTTAAACCTGATACCTTTCCCTCCTTCGGATTTGGATCAAATTATTTATAATCTTTGAATCACATAGGCTAGAATGCTTCTTCCATGTAGACTTAACTGACACCCCACTTAGATGGCTGCATGTTTAAAGACAAAATGTTAAGATCCTAGATGCTATCAAAAAGGATAGTTAGGTTACTATAAGGGTATCAAGAAGGACCATGCCATAAGAACTAATTGTTCTTAGAATTGGGGCTAGAATGATCTATGGTTTATATATGCCTCTGACTCACCTTTGAGACAGTCTTGTCATTTTATGTTAGAGAACATTATTAATCATCTCCCTTGTGTAGAAGGTAATTATAGTTTCATTAATTTAATCAATGGTATAGAATTTAAAACATTGCTGAGAAAAGGAAATGATACAAATAGAAGCCAGCTTCAGACCACAATAGATGAATTGTTGACTTGTACGGATTAAATTCTTAAGTGACTTAAGTGATACTATTTACACAAAGAATGGAGGCTGGTGATAAGGGCAACACTTTCAATATCCATTGGCAGTGGCAGAACCAGAGCTATCGGATTAAGATCTTAATAAAGCAAATATGGCATTAAAATAGTAAGCATGTAGTTGACCTGAGCCACCATTCCTTGAGCACCCTCATGCTAACAGATCCTACTACCCAAGGTCTGACATCTTGGTACAGTAGCCATCTGCACAAGTCCAAGGGCTCTAGGTGAATTTGAGGTAGAGCTCTATTCAGTTATTAGGGCTTTCACATCCAGTCCTTATGATGTGACCTATAAAGATGTTTCATGCCTCAAACTAACAAAATCCAAAGTCCTAGTAGTCTATACCACACGGCCTGGGTCATCAAGGTCTGGACAGAAACTAGATGAAAAAAATGACTACTTATTCTTTCCTTGGATTCTGTATAAGTCTCGTGAAGTGTTTTTTTTCCTGATGGAAATTTGACCTTCCTTGTTTTCCTACCAATAAAAATGGATTTGGCCTCTCCGAGATATGCATGCTCCCATTCCCCCATCGTGACCTGCATTTCCATTAAGTTTCACTTATCATTCTGGCAGGAGGGCCTTTTGATTTGGGGTGCTTTAGCACAATTTTGAATGGCAGCAGCAAAATGGTCATCTCCCTTCCCCCCATCTTGAAAAACTGACCCCAGCTGAGACAAATTCATCTTTAACCCTCGAAGTGGCTGGAGGTGTCACACCACTTAGAAGTCCAGTGTTTGACCCACGGTACTACTAAAGGTCCTGAATCGTGGCATGATAAGAATTAAACTTACATGACTTTAATTATATTAAATGTAAATGGACTTTAACATGTCAATGAACTAAGAACTATTAAGACTGGTTAAAGAACAATATCTTATATGCTGTGTATAATGGACACAGTCAATGTAAGACTATATGAAGGATCAAAGTAACGGGATAGAAGAAGCTTTGCCATGCACTAACCAAAAGAAAGCGGTGCAGCTGGATTGCAGAGGCCTGTTGTAATTAACCTATTAAGCACCACCTGGTCTAGTCATCGCATGCTGACTTATGCTCAGCCATTTTTTCCAAACCTATGCATCCCCAGTTTTGTAACCTCCCTGAAAAGCCTACCCTGAAAACCAGGACACCTCCCCTCCCCCACTTTTCTGGGTGTCTGGTGATGAGGAAGCCATTTTTTTCTGGCAAATGTCTCAACCTGAAGTCAACAACAGGAAACCAGACATTGTTGCAGATCTAAACCATCTTGTTTTGCAAGAAGTTCCTGCTCAAATCATTGTTTCCATTCCTGTAAACACCGCCTGTGCAACCCCCCTTGTTTGTCTGTGAGTATAAAAACCTCTCCTCTGACCACTCAGTCAGAGTGCCTTAAGCTATAGCTGATACTGTCTGCCGGCATGAACGCTTTGTCTTTTCTGATTCATGTACTGAGGCTCTTCCTTTCAGTGTGGGCACATGGAAGGAGGCATGAAAAGAGAGTGCTACAGGGCTGGCCACATCCAGAGCCAGTCTGACTCCTGCCCTGGCAGTAGGGGTGACAGAGAGCAGGTTGGGGGAAGGGCCGGAATGCCACACCCACGTGGAGACAGGTAGACACAGAGGATGAGAAGGAGAGCCGGTCCAGTCCCCACGCTGCTCCGAGTCCTGCACACGATGCCCAGAAGACGATGCCCTTGCAGGGACATATGCCACAGGGGGACTG